>JACJUY010000655.1:96585-125789 GCA_014220935.1 Platorchestia sp. MABIK
GTGGGTTGTGGGGACTGGTTGTCTGGGTTGTGGGGACTGGCTGTGTGGGTTGTGGGGACTGGTTGTCTGGGTTGTGGGGACTGGTTGTCTGGGTTGTGGGGACTGGCTGTGTGGGTTGTGGGGACTGGCTGTGTGGGTTGTGGGGACTGGTTTGCACGGAGCAACGGGAACATCTTACAAAATTTTCGCGGTTCAGACAACGATCGCAACTAAGCCTTTTTAAACAAATGAAAGAGTGCGCGTTTTAAATCCGGAAGCTAATTGGGAAGATGAATGACCAGCGTGAAAAAAACGCTTTGCATCTTTAGCCCTCCTTCCTTTCTTCTTGAGTTGAGAGTTGAAAAATCACTCTAATTGCCAGCAAAAGTGGGTTAGATTTGAAAAGGACTGGAAAGCCTTTAAAGGGGGAAACCGATTTTACTAAACTTCCTCAACCTCCTGATGTGCCGGTAAAAGCCTAAAATCACGCCAACATCCGCGTGATCCACAAAGATTGGCAGTCCATCATAACTGGAAGAAGAATATACTGGCGGTAAGCCGTGTCGTTGCCAAATTATTTAGAAGTTAATAATTTCTTATATTACGACAAGCACACTCCAAAGTACATTTCAAATCGCTGCGTAACACACCTAAGAAGCGGGCAGGCTTAGCCTCGAACCACTACGAAGGTGAATGTTATTAAACAGCACAGCTCAGGTGACAGGATTAACGTACAGGTGAGGCGGACAACAATAGGGCTGGGTTAAAACGCGCAAGCATGAGCAGGCTCCAATGTTATTCTAGAAGAAGAAAAGTTACTCGAATTTAACACCAATTACCGTTTACTAGGCATATATTTTATATCGTTCAAGATTTCACACTAATTTCTGAATTAAGAGTTACAGTGTTGCACCAACCTTGAAAATTTAATGGGCACATTTCAAGAGACACATTTTAAAGGCCACAAGAGGAAAATTAGAAAGGTTTAAGTATGAGACGACTTAGTACTGTTAAGTATTTTAATATTAAGGTAATAAGAAGCTGACCTTTCATTTAGAGGTTTAGTAGAATATTTAATTAGGCACTCAAGGCCAATATTAGGAATTTATGAACTCCAAAGTACATAGGAGTGTAAGGAAATTCCCAAAGCAGGGCTTAATGCGTATTAGGCCTCTCGGTAAGAGTTATAAAGAAGCTCAAACATGCAACGAGCATTTAAATTATAGTTAACAAAAATCAAAAGAGTGATCACTCAAAATGAAATGAAGAATTACGAAGATTCGGCCATAAGGCTTAATCGGTTTGCCCAGAAGCTCTGCCCTCGACCGCCCCCCACCCAAGCACGTTAATTTTCAAAGGTACATTATCTTTTTTTTATGTGAAAATTCCAGAAGTATTAATTTCCAACAAGTGATGATAAAGTAGAACGATTAATTAAGAAGGTACTCTATTTTTTAAAGATTTTACGAAAATGAGTCAGCAGAAGGAGAAAAAACATTATTTTCAAAAGATGTTGCTTCAAAGTTTTCCGACGCCCAAAGGTCCATTGTCGTTATCCTAATCACTCGCTACTGCTTCTGCTTCAATCATGATGTACATAGACAAATCGTTGGGAGGCCAACCGTGCGCATCAGTTCGGTTCGTTAGCTCGCATGTTTGTCCTTCATCCTCCAGCATATCAGTTCCACGTAATGAAAGGATTTCACATTGCAATAAACATCGATGAATTCCCGCTGAGTTTGTTATTTTTTTAAGAAAGGAAGCTTCGCCAGGAGAACATATTCTGCTGATGTTGGTGTATGTTTTGAACATATCATCAAAAACAGGAACGTGCTGGTCACATTCATTAAGTATTTCCAGGCAAACAGACAGAGTTTTTGTGTTAAGATTTCTTAAAAGAACGCAGGTGGTGCGTCAGTTGAGGGAAACCCTGAAATTTAACAGAGGGTTGCCTCTGAGGAGGACACCATGCCATCAAAAGAACACCATGTCACCAAACAGACCTCATACCCCGCATATGCGTCATATAAGCAAGAGGGCAATATGCTTTCACGCAAAAAGTTGCATCATCACAAACAACATTGATTAGAGCTGTGAATTGAGATCGCGCTTCACCACATTTGCCGACTTCACACAGCGCTCCAAACGCTGCGGATTGAAGGTACAAGATTAGAGTGTCAACACGCACCGCTCTCTGATATTATCCTCCAATATTGGCGGCTGTCCTTCAAACCTAAACCAATCGACGGGCAGTTCGCTCGACTGCAATTGGGGCGCGATAACACACGGGCGCGGCGAGCCTCAGAATTCTTGGGCACAAACTTCGCCTGCTGGACATCCCGTAACAGGAAATTCTGTCACTGTCTAGATACTGGATACAGGTTCTGCTATAGTTAGTTTGAAATTGCGGTCATGGATATCCTGAAGATTTAAATTTTATTGAGATGGGGCGCATGAGTTTGAATGTTGATGTTGAGTGTTGTAGGCTTTGTGTTTGAGATTTACTACCGAGTGAACAATTGGGGATCAATGTAGAGCTTATTTTTTTAAACGAACGAAGATTCACTCCAGTTTTTTCTCTGGAAAAATCAATTAGGGAATGAAAAATCATACGTAAGGTGCTTAGACCTTACACCCAACTAGGTAATAAATGATCATTTCGAAAAACAGTACGAACAGAAAAAAAAATCCTTCTTAAGAATTAGTGCGAACTTACTTCATGGACAAAACCTATCTATCCTAATAGTAGCCGTTGTGTGTTTTTTTACATATTTGTTTGGTGTCCGCTTCTTAAGAAACATTGGCTGTTTATTTATTTGTTTGGTCTCCGTTACGCTTTCGTCTGAGTTTGCGGTATCATGGATTCCGAATTTCTCAGCGTAACATTAAAAGATGGCCTTTACATGTATTGATTTGTTTGACATTTTATCAAACTAGGTTCGGTTAGGATAGGTTTGTTTAGGTTAAGATGGGAAGGTTAGGATAGGAAAGGTTAGGATATGTTAGGTTAGGATAGGAAAGGTTAGGATATGTTAGGTTAGGATAGGTTAATTTAGCATAGGTTAGGTAATGTTGACGGAATTTTTCCACGGGTCCAATTAGCTGAACGATGACATTGTCCGTGGAATATTAGGTAGTAGGTCCTGCCACTACCTAATAATACCCATGGTTTATTTGTTTGGAGTCTGCTTCTTCCATTTCTCTGTGACGCTCACAAAGATAGCTATAATGACCGTATCTTTGATACGAGTTTTACCAGTGCACAAGCACAAGAATATTTTTATCACAGGTACTGTTAGGGTGGATATATTTGTTTGTCAATCACATCTGGAAAATTTGTTCAAGAAAGGTATTGAATCCCGTCATTTTTGACGGTCCGTTCACAGTAGTAATTAGATAAGCCAAGAAAAAGTGATGAATGGTTGCCATGGAAAGTATTATTCAAGTGAAAAATTCACAGACCTTCGAGTTACGAGTCCTGGAATCGGCCAATGTAAATTGGTATTTCTCTAATTTTAAAATACTGTAGATTTGAAATACTCTTTGATCTAAGAATTAAATCAAGGTCAAAGAACCACTGAACGTCGAACGACAAAACTACTATTTGCATCGTTTCTGAGAATTTCACTTGAAGAATAAGAGTCTGAATATAAAATTAGAGTCATAAAATGCACAAAGTTCAAGAAATTGAGGCCCTTTGCGACTCGGAGCGTCTCCCTCGAGGATTTGTTTTCGCTTCATTACGAGTTTTATATTTCATCGCAAAATTCCCAGGGAACTTTTAGGTGGAAGCCAAAAACACAGAGTGTTCGACCATGGGAAATGGCGAGGCGTTTCGTTATGAATTCCGTCGCAGAGAAGAGACAGCGTATTGGATAGCAGCCGGCGCAAATAGGATGTACGGCCGAGTTAGGGTGCGAGAGAGCTTGTTAGTGGTGATTTACGGGCTTCTGGCACTGCAGTGGCCCTTGTTGCACATAAGCAACGGTAATAATCTAAGCCTTTTAGGTCTGCGCGTTGAAAGGCGCATCTTGTTCAAGTGAGAAATGATATTTGTTCGCGTTTTCAGATATCGTCAAGCTTCTGGAGCATCAGGACCTAAACTGGTATTGTGTTTGCATGAAAAATGATGCAACTTGATATTCTTCGATGTCTTCAGAGTTTTAAGGGCATAAACAAATGCTGCACCACACCAACATAAAAGAGTTTGGTTTTCTCTAAAAGATAAAGAAAACATGTTTAGACGAGTAGCGATCTAAGAAGCCATTGTTTTATGTCGTTTGGTCCAAGAGAACACAAAGAAGGGAGATTTTGATTCACAAGGAGAGGAGAAACATTTTTCTGATATTTCATTTGTTGTACATTAAATGTAAAGTGTTTTTCAAAGTGGGATTTAAATTTCTTAAGTTGGCGAAGACCATTAACACTTGGTAGAAATAAGTAAATGGACATGAATAGGAACAGAGAAAAAGAAGAGATAAGGAAAATTCTGAGTGTGCGACTACTTATGGGAAAATTTCATATTCGATGCCGTAAATAAATTGTGAAAACACAATAAACTATTTTTTTTGGCCAAATACGCTGAACTAATTAAACTTTTTTTGCTAATGATGTTAAGTTTCAACGTCCTTGTTGCTTAAATTAGGTTTTCACTGAGAGAATGTGAGTTTTCATGAGATGAAAAGATAGTTAAATATTGGAATAATTTACCGTAGACTTAAGTTTGTTGCGTGTGCGATGTGGTATACAGCATCATTGTTCTCTACAGACGACTGTATGACCTTCCTACTCAGCCTTTTATTGTATTGTATCGATGTTCTAATTTGTTGATTATACCACTGTAAAATACATGCGTTGCACATCAAGCTTCGTTGCATTCGTTAATTACTCACGTAGTTAGAAGGAATGGTCACTTAGTGAAAAATATCTAACCTACTAATAACCGTTGTGTGTATACACCGTTGTGGAGTCTGTTTACTTCTTAAGAAACATAGGATGTCTGAGCTTGCGGTATCATGGATACCAAATTCCTCTGTATAACATTAAAAGATGGCCTTCACATGCATTGAAAAGTTTGACATTTAATCAGGATAGGTTCGTTTAGGATAGGTTTGGTTAGATTAAGATAGGATAGGTTAGGTAATATTGACAGAATTTTTTCACGGGTCCACCTAGCTTAAACGATGACATTATTCGTTGAATTTCGAAGGGTCCTGCTACCACCTAATAATACCCTTGGTTTATTTGTTTGGCATCCGCTTCTTCGATTTCTCTGTCACGCTCATAAAGATAGCCACAATGACCGTATCTGTGATCCGAGTTTCACCAGTGCGCAAGAACAATAATATTTTTTATTACGAGTGCTGTTAGGATATATTTGTTTCTCATCCACACCTGGAAATTTGTTCGAGAAAGGTATTGAATCCCGTCATTTTCGGCGGGCCGCGCACACTAATATTTTAATAATACACTGAAATCTATCTCATTAGGATATAAGAATAATACCTTTTGAATGAATTGCACTCCTCCTTCCCGGCGAGGGTGAAGAGCCACTCAAGTATATTCCATGTATTAATACCATGTATTATTACATGGCAGGATTTCCTGCCACTCGCCTTTAATGGGGAATTGATTTGGGAAAATTTGCTCTCACAGTTGTTGTCCCAAAGCTTACCATCTTTAAATAAAACATTGGATTATTACTGGAACTACATTCTGTATTTGCAGTTCTATATTTTTAAAAGGATAGTCATCTTGATTTAAAATTTCGTTTTTATATTTGTGTTTTTCCCCCCTAAAGCGTTACTCTCATCAGTACATTTAAAATATCTAAATCAATAGTAATGGTCTTTTCTTCGTCAAATGCAGCTCAAGGGTGCAATATTTTGGAGTCCCGTGGCAAAACATGGTCGCACTGGTAAAGGAAAGCGTATAAATATGGATGAACCGAGACTCTGAAAAGTGAACAGAAAGTCGACGACGGAGACACTGATGCAGGTAGTGGGTTGGCATAAAATGTGTGTTTGCACTGGGGTACGCCGGCCACCTCTAAAAGAGAGACTGAGAAAGTGAATCATGAATGTTAAACAAATCTTAAAAACCAAACTTAGCCCCTAGGAGAATTATGCAATCGTGTATTGAGTAGGAGCTACCTTAGTTCAATTAAATTATTTCCCTACTAGATTACAATTAATGTTGCGGTAAATACGGCACTCCAGAAAACAAATCATTAAAATTTCTCAGAAAAGACGAATTTATGCTTAAATGAATCAGAAACTATCGAATGAGCTTACTTTTCGAAGTCAAGAAATGTGCATAACATTTGGTTTAGTAAAATGGTAATATTTTACAATGGAGAAAGTTTCCACACTTTAAATCCAGTAATTTAGTGCACCAAATTTCAAGAGAACACATAGCGCACATCGCTAATCTCTACTTTCTATTAGATGCACACAAAATTTTTAGCAACTTTTTGCCATTCCGGTATTATTGCTTCAATATCTGGTACTGTCAATACTTTCTAATAGAGCACATAAATGACTCGTTGAGCATTTCAGTGACCCTCCGAGATTCACGGAACGTTAAAAAGCTATACATCATCAACGTGAGGCCTCAACATCGTTGGGCCATGGCATAGTCACAATGGAAGCATGTTGTTCACCGTTTCATTCAAGCCTCGCTACCCTAATGGGCAGGAAAGTTAGTGTCGTTGGCTGTGTTCAATGCCTAGGTCCACCTAATTGAATTTCGTAAGAGATTTTATTGTTTTTCGTCTTGGTGAAGAGAAGTCGTTTTAGCAGTGAATGGAGAATTATCGTTTATTAGGTTTTTGTCCAGATTTCAGGCAGGCTTGAGAAGATGGAGCTCAGTGCGCTCATGGAATTATCAATACACAGAGGCCAACACCGGGAGAACTAGAAAAACCTTTTCCTCTCAGAGATTTTAATCTTTTGATAAAATTATTGTCTCAATAACGGTGAGTTCGAGAAAATTTTAACCACTGTCATTTTCACCACGTCTCATCATTTGATCATGTGTACTTCAATTCAGAAAATTGCTTAAAAAAGAAATAATTTGACAGCACGCTCATTAACACATCAGAAACTGAATTAATATTCCTCTATGTTGAAGTTATAAATAATTTCTTGATGAAACTCAAATATCGGCGGCGATTTACTCTTCTGAATGGGGATAGCAAATCCACGCAACAATTCATTAGCGAGGGAAGGGGAGCTCTTTCATCAATTTACAAATGCTCGTTACCGCCGCCAATGATGCAGGGATGACGCACGTGCGCCAGAAGAGGCAGCGGGAGCTCCGAGTGCAGCCAAATGTGACGCAGGCGAGCGCTGCGGTGCTGCCAGTAGATCACTCAGAGCGCAGCTGAACCTGGCACAAATGCCGGGCCATGTCGCCAGATATGAAGCTCGGAGAAGAACATAAAGAAGCTTAAGGCTCATGACACTGCGACACGCACATCATGTGGGTACTGAAGCTAAGCTGTGCTTATAATTAGCCAAAAAGGTATGAATCCGAGATAATATGTACATAGAGTGATGTGTTGGTGTAGGTATTGCTCGCGGAACCAGGATGTGTTATAGAATATAATCAGGTTTGATGGACTAATACAATGGTAGCAGCATTAAATCATGTTCTAAACATATGTCTCCCGTGGTTTCTATAGGAACATAAAACAATTCTTCGCAGAACTTATTTTTGTTCTTTTATACTTCCAGGTCAAATTAGAGGACTAGCCCTGCTATTTGAAGCTAAATAAGAGAATTAGATACAGCTCACGGGCATGTTACAAAACGCATAAAATTTACTGGTGTCGGAAAAGCACAAAGAATTACAAACGCACGGCCTTGTCAAAGCTGCCGATTTCACTTGAATAAAATAAGGCAGTTACTGGAGGTTATTTAGAAATCGACGGCAAAAATCTGAAAATTTCTTTTTGTTAGCACAATAAAATTTGGCCTAGTTGCTCATGATTACATTCTCATTCGCGAGCAGTTAGTAAGTATAATCGAAGTCCCACTTGTTGTCGTTACTACCGCTGCATGTTACTATCCAAATCGGTGGAATTATATTTATTTAGAACTATTTTTAGCTTTTGATTGTAAAATAAAAAACTAGAAGAAAAATAGCTTCGTTTTTTAAAAAACGGAAATTTTATTTCATCCATAAAAACTAAAACAAAGCCGGAGCTTGATGTGCGCAAAGATGAAGGAATGAGAATGATTTGGTGAGATAGAAAAGGAAACCGCAACCACAAATGCCACATGGGGCGTTGAATCTGAATTCTAAAATTCAAATTAATTATTTCTTCAGAACCTAAGTGGCCCTGATCTCCGCCCGAGTTAATGACCGTGCTCGCAGAATTAAATTTTAGGAGCCAGCATGGAAGCGACTAGACGGCTCATAAATTTTATTTCTAATTCTGGGTACAAACATTGTTTTCATTAAGGCCTCGAAATTTACTGCATACGCGCTGGCACTTAAAGCTCCTTTGCTCTACCAGCTAGCTGGTGTTGGTTGCCTGTGTGCTCGCTATCGAATACGCTTGCTGTTTATTTTTTACATTTTTATATTGGGGTGTAAGGTAAATTATACATAGCTATAGCATTGAAACTGATGTAATGTGCTCTTGATTTCAAATTTCTCCCTGATTAAGTTTTCATGCTTGAATTTCTTCATGAGAAATAAAAGGCGACTTAAAAGTTTAAATTATTGTAAATGACTAATTATTTCCAAGTAAGTAATTATCTTTTAACATTTTCAGTTATGGAAGGATTAGCAGCAGTTTGGTTACTTTAGCACGTAAGCTTTCGTCTTACGCTCATTGTCCTAATTTTGTTTTAAATTTGTCTGTTTGCGCGAGGCTATTTTACAGATTTAAAACGTAGCTGAAATGTGACTCAAGGATGTAAGCTTTTCTATTTTGCTCCTGAGCGATGTTTAAAAAATATTCATTTGCCAAATTTATTATTTACTCCATTCTTGGTAAGAAGAGAATAAGGAGCACAAAGCAAAGCTTTAAAGCAAGTAAGTTTGCCAGCGTGAGACAGTTTTCTTACAACCCTTACGGCAGATGTTAAGGTCTATTTGATTTAATTCATTCCGATCGAAGAAATACTTAATTTCATGTGAACTGAATAACATTCGAAAACAAAGGAAACTACAAATTTCTTAACATTAGATCCGTTTATTTTTTTCAACTTTGCAATCACTGAAGCCAGAAGTTATTTAATAAGTAATAATGTATGAGAGAGCAACAACATTTTGCAAAGAAATATGCACGCCTGGTAATGCACACCTAATTGCACTAAAAACTTGGTTGCGTCATTCATTTTCAAATTTTTTCGATTCGCGAATGACAAGCTGCTTTCGAAAGATTAAGGAACAGTTCCGATGTGCGTCAATTTATTTTGCCAAGATTTATCCGGGGATATTTTATCTGAGAACTTTTCTGACAGCAGCATGCGTCGTCTGAGATATCAAATGAACAGACTCATTTTTCTTCCTCGGCGACTTGCACGTAATTGAGTGCTTAAAACCAAGCACAGAAATAAGGAGCATGAGAAGTGAGTGCGGAAATTCAGAAGTTAATGTGTGATAATATCGTTAATTCATGAAAATTTCATTTATGAAAAATTTTCTTTGTATTTGTGCTGAGTTTATTATTTTTAGTAGTGTCNAGTCTAAGTTTTGGAGAATTTTTTTAAACAAACACAAATTCACAATTCTCCACAGAAATCTCAAAATTCGTCCATAAGCACAAATACTCAGTTGAAGTTACATTTTATACACCATCATACTCAATGAATATTTTTCTTGCACAGGAATGTATTCCAAGCGAGCGTATTACAGGTTTTCGAACGTTCCAGAAAATATTTATTTGAACAAGGTAAAAACACTACGACATGACTCAGAATCAGACATCGAATTCTAGAATAACCTTCATAAAGATTGTGATTATTTTTGAATACAATTCAATGCACTATTGAGAAGACACTTCTCAAAAGGCCTTCAACGTATTTCTGTTCAGCGGGCATCGTCCCTGAGAGCTCGAGTGAACTTTTGACCGTCTCATGCGTTCATGAAAGCTACTCTTTCCTTTAGAGATTTTCCGCCTAGTCGAGTGAGTGATTAGTTCAAAGCTCAGTTCTCAGACTTCCCTGAACTTTGAGCCTCATTTCAGTTTCTGTTTCTGTTGACTGATTTGCCCCGTCTTCAGGACAATGGCCTCTTCAGGAGCTCGAAGAAGAAGAAATCCCGGAACGTTTCCGCGGGGGCACTTGGTGAAAACTTCTCCTGATAAGACCGAGCCAAAATTAATGGAACCAACAAGTTGAGCCGTTAGTTAAGGCAGCAAGCAGTTCGTCCAACCAAACTTGGCTTTCCCTCAGTCACAAAGAGTTGACTTTGGCTAACTGACTTCAAGTCTCCTATTTGGTGACGGCTTTGAGCAAACACAAAGTCGCCAAAATAAGTGATAGATTGGCCGCCGTCTAGAGTCCTGATGCACGTGGCGGACTGGAAGTTCCGAGCCAAGCGAGTTCCAATTTTCTTGGCTCTAGGGCTGCCCTCGTCTAACTCGATGTTCTCTTCAATTATTCTTGAGCGTCCCAGTCGTAAATCAGAGGGTCTGGTGTAAATATTATTTTCATTGGTCAGTAAAGCTAAAAGGTACAGCATGTTCACGAATGATCTTCTGGAACTAATATCCGTCATGGCTTTTCACAACTTGTGAAGGTAGGCTTTCTTTTGAACAGTATCAAAGACAATTGTATGAATGTATGATCGGTCATTCACTGAAAAATTTTTCTTGTAAATTACATCTTTGTAGTATTGCAATGAATAGGCTTCTTAATCAGAGTTGGCTGCTCGTTAGCAACTTTAGCTGTGGAAATTGGGCAAACAAACGATATCTCACTGATTGTTATAGCCGATCAGAAATAGCGGAAGTACTTCTTGGATAACAGAGGAGCATCAATTTAGTGACGCAGCAGTGGCTGCATAATGACGCAGACGCACGCCATGTCCGCTTTACAGCATTTGTCCTGGACCGCAACCTGCTTACTGCCATAGTAATTCCTGCAGTTAACTTCATTATGTGACTACGAGCTGCAGTGGGTGGCGAGTAGTTTCTATTGGCTAACAAATGTTCAGATAGAATGTACTAGAGCAACGCGAGTATAGCTATAACTGGATGCAACTGTTAACAGTCACATTTGGTGTATCGAAACACACGTTGGTGCACATTACTGCACTGAATTTATCGTAAATTTCACCTACTCCCCTAAACTGCAAAATTAACTATTAAAATTATGTTAAAAAGCTTCCTTCAATAAAACAACAATCTTTAAACTACCCATAGCCAATAGATCTCAATTCTATAACCACTGCAATGTTGGATGCAATATTTATGGTAGTGACTTGCACAACAAGCACAGAGTAGTTCTTTGCTCATGCCAGGATCGTTTCATTGCTCCTGCCAGAGTTGGCATCAATGCGCAGTTGTCAGTCAATGTCCAATCAGTTTCCAGACTACGCTAAATACGCGACCCGCATCACTGATTCGTCATAACCTTGTTCTTTCAATCAAGCTGGGTTACTCGGGAGGAACTCCGCTTCGCTCTCAAAACTCTGGCAGTAGTCATTACTTTTGGCGAACTATGTCCCAGAACCATGACGTCTTATATTCCTCACTGCTCCGCTATCCTGCTCTTCTCTCCTTTCCGCATTGCATCGAAGCTTTTCGGAGGCACTGTCAGCATTTCAGGAGTAATATTGAAAGGCGAATTCGAGAGCTGGGCAGTAATGCCAATGCTTCTCCCTTAAATAATTCCTTTACAATATTTTTCAACTAGATAATATATCCAGATCATATAGCTAAATTTAATAAAATATGTTGAAACTAGACCTTATAAATAAACCGTTTAACAATAACCTCATAACTAAGACCTCATAACATACAATGAGAACCTTGTATCTTTGACTGGAATCTTTGACCTGTGTAACGGACTCTCCATAATACATCGGTGGAGATTTCAAATTTTGTGTATATTTGTAGCCCATTCATGAAACTGAGTACTGGTTTCCCTGTCGTAAGCAAGCCTTTGCTGGCTGTTAGTGCCTTTCTCCTGCCCCCTGTAACTTCTGGACTGTGGTCCGGCTCTGGTTGAAGACATGGACGGCTCCACGAATCACCGAGCTGGAACACAAGCGTGTATTTTTCCTAATCTAAATCCGGCATAGAAACCTCAAAATGTACGGTTGAAACCTCCATAAATTAAGATAAAAAACTAATAGTTTCTATTCTCAGTTATTGCCCAAAAAACTTTTTTGCCCTCAGCTGAGCGAACCTTCCCATGGTGTCATGAATTTTCATAATCAATTTTCTTTTCAGAGAAGACAAAGAACTGTTTTTCAAATCTACGGTATTCCTTACAGCACTTGGGTCTCTGCCATGACTTAACACAGATCATTTGCGTGCTGCAGATGTGAATAAGCTGCTCAAAAAATTAAGAGTGGGAATAATTCTAAAGAAAAATAGTAATGTATGGATGCATCTCGCAAATGTTAAATGAACGAGGGATTTAGAACCAACCATCACGAGGCATGGCAACCACATTGACTGAGTTTGTGTCATGGGCCTTTCCACCCGTACATGTCCCCAGTTTCAATGCAAAAGATGGCTGAGGGTGTAAAGGTCTTTTTTAAGATAATTTACTTATAAAATGTTCGCCACGAAGGCATCTGCAATGATTCTTTCAGTTACAATAATTATAGAGTCTGCTCTGACAATGGTGGTTGATGTGTAGACTCTCATCGCTTCGTTTCTGAAATGATGACAACAGAAATATTTTGGACCTAGTAGCAGTATTCATGTGCAAAATATTCACTGACGACTTTCGTCATCAGTGACTATATTTTTCTTTATATCAGAATTTTTGGCGACTGAAATTCAAACTATCGTTAGCTCAGAACGTCAGCTTAACTAACATCAAGCATGTCTAACTTCATTAATTGTGCCAAACTATTTTTCGGAATATGCGTGTTGATTTACTCTATTTAACTAATTATGAAAATTTTAATCTGCGTCAAAAATTTCAGTTAAGCTTGCATCACAGGCTTGTTCTCACTCTGCAAATTTTTGCAAATAGGCTATTAGCTGCCCGCTTATCCTTATGCTATTTGCATCGATAGGGGGATTAAAATAATCATTCGTACGTCAATAAAAAATTTCACAATTCATCCGAAGCATTCTTAAATTTTTGAATTAATTTTGAAATTGGTTTTTGCAGTATTGTGAATATTCTGTATTACAATTGGCTTCTATTTGTAAAATTATTTAGTTTGTTAGGCAAAAAGTTATCTAGATTCGCTCCAATATATTCTGTAAGGATTTGGGATCGAATAACGTTTACAATATCCAAGTACTCCTTTCTAAGCCCCGATCTGCATGCTGGAGGGCTTGTGGCAAAATACACAGACAAAAATAAGGAAAGATAATAAAATCTAGATGCTTTGTAAAGATATTTTACGATTCGCTATAATTTGAATGATTTTAATGCTTTCAAAATGAAATTGCTCTCATTTATTAAACTCAAAGGTTATTGAAAAGCATGAAATATTGACAAGTGAGCGAATTTGGAATCTTAAAACGAACAAATTTTACTCCTTGAATAGAGATTGCAACTCTTCGAAGTTCAGTACTCCGGCCAAGAAGAGATGGCAGCGGCGCTCGGTGTGGCGCGTGAAAATCAAATATTGGGGCACTCCCAATATTAGTATTGCAGTCCAGGCCACATCTTGGCTCGCTTCTCAATTCCATTAGTAAAATATGGCCGAATATTTCGAACTGGGTTGGGAATTTCAAAGCAGCTCAGAGCTATTGGAGTCTGTGAGGACCTCTGGAAAACTCGGCGTGACAGCGAGCTCTAGCTCTAGTTTCTGCTTCGGCTGGCGCGTCGCTGTCTCTACGCTGCTGGCTTGTCCCAAGTCGAGTCTCCGAGTCAAATAAAGTAGACTCGAACCGAAAGAAAGGACTTCTTGCTCTTTCTTGGGAAAATGTTTTCGTGCGTGAAAGTGGAGCTACAGTCAGCAAATGCTTCATCTATTTAGGTCCGTGAACTCCTAATGGGAAGTGAAGTATAATTTGAGTGAAAGACAGCCACACCGAAGTTTACGTTGATAATGTGTGTGGATGAAGTTGGGTTTCTATGAATCGTCAGAGAAAACGACCATTGTTGTTTTGAAAATGACTCGTTTTATTTTCATGATGACCAAGTAAATGTGGTTTAAAAGACTGTAAATTGACTCCGACATTGGAGCAAGCTAAATTACAAGAGAGGAAAAGCGAGAGAAGGACAAAACCGAGCAGAAAGGTTTATTTTTTACGAGGTAACCACTGTGGGCGAATTACATTGCTGCAAAATTTTAACCGTGTGTAAGAATATAATACTTGATTAAAATGCATGAGGAAATACACAGGGATAAAACGTAGCATTAAAAGCATAAAACCATTATTAAATTCAAAATGTAATTTTATTCCTCACAAATAAGGAAATTTTCTAACAGTGAACTTAGGGTGCTACTGCAGATTGCGACGAAGTTTGTAATCTCGAAAGAGTCCCCAAAAATAGTCTCAATTAAGAAGTTATGAGTCGCTACAAGTTGTACGAAGCAGATTATTACTAAAGTGCAATTGAAATAGGACTAATTTGGACTCCACACTTCAAATAGGATAAAATTTCAGCTCTGGATGTTTGTCTAGTCATCGAATTTTATCAATATTAATTAAAGTAATTTTAACTTGAAGTTTTTCCTAGTACATTGAGTTAAGTTTAAAAAGTGTTCTCTTCTAGTTGATTGTACAGATTCTAGTGAAAATGTAGATCATTCATTGTGATAATTCCTAGTTGATTTTGTTGAATGCCAATTGACCGCGTCGAATTGCAATTGTGTTCACTCGCTCTTGATTACACTGATTCCTCTTGGATTCCACTGATTGGAGCAGCTATAGGCTTTGGCGAGAGCATTGAAAATTATTTTGTTTACTGTCCATGCAATTAGTCTCTTCGACCGCATGCAAGGAAAACCTTAGATAGAAACCGAGCTTTTCCAAAATTAATCATTAGATGCTGTGTTTATCTGATATATTTACGCCTCAATCGACAATGAGAATTTGGAGAAATAATTTTTAACGAGATACTTTGAAAGCTTACAAATGTTTTACTGGGATAAATGATCTAAAAGACGGCGATGAAACCCACACTTGCAGATCTAGAAGCGATCAGTAATTAACGTGTCTTCAAACAACGTCAAAATATGCAGAAAACCTTCAGTGTACAGGCAAATGAGTTTGTTTTTGACAGACAAATTAGCTCATAATTTTGTAACGGTTGGATCAGCAGTGCAGTGTTCATTAGCAACTGGATTTGACTAAGCTCGCCCAAGTCCGTGGCCAGGATACTACTAGGTGACTAGGTGTTATGTGTGATGGACGCCTTTAATTAAGTACACGTGTTGCTCATTTCTACCTGATCCCTGAGCCATTGTTAAGTCTCAATTTCTCTGCAGAACCCTGTAACATCATAGCTTATTATTATAATTATATAGGACGTTTCAGCACGGAAGACGCTACAAAGACGTTTCATCGGTGTATTTGATATTCCCTAGTTCATCATTTCTGTATAGAGGGCGAATATCATTTCCGCTATCGTCATATGGTGGTTGTTATATCATGGTCTTTTAATGCTCCTCATAAAATAATAATAAAACACGGGAACAGAAGAATTTCATAACATTTTGCTTCAGTGACACATCGTTTACATAGATTCTTCACTGGATATTTTATTCTGGAGTAACTTATTTTAACGATTACATTCCCGTCGTGATACATCGGGACATAATGATGTTGTCCTATCAGAGAAATATTGCAAATTTATACCATACATGGGCAGTATGACGTACTATAGATATTTTGACTTTATAACAGGGAATGATATTCCTGCTAATAGAAAACACATGTTTGGGTAAAAACATGTTTGGGGGGTAAAATGGGATTGTTGTGTAAATTTGAAACTTAATGGACTATTGTTATCATTTCATTCGTTCGTGCGGCGGAAAAATCTTCTCGAGCTAGATTGCTTATATTTTTCCATCAGAAGTCAATGCAACTAATTTTATTGAAAATGAAAGTTATTTCAGGTACACGGCTTGGAATTATGAGTAAATCTTTCCTACAAAGTCAAACGTGAATCACGTTCAGCTGCAGCGAATGACATCGATTTTACCATAACGAATGCTTTTTTGTTCACATCATCGCCAAATACACTGGCAACAGGAAAAAAAGAAAGCTATTTCTATTTTAAGATCTTTGTGGAAACCGAATAGCAGTTAGATAAAGAAATTGACGAATAACACTCGTAAAAATAGAGTTATACTTTCAAAGGCCTTTTCCACTGCCCTCGCGATTTATTTCTGGAGAATTAAACATGAGTAAAGTAGTCCCAGAGCTAGCAAATACACTGATTGTTCAGAATGAATGAACTTCATCACAAGCGTTTCAGGAAAATGATTGGTACGGTCAAAATGCAGAAGAACTTTTGAATTCTAAATAGGTACCGAGGTGACATAATCTGGACTAAAGATCGGATTTGGACTGCGACGATAAAAAATGATTTCTGTTTAAAGTGGCCACCGCAGCGTCAGGACCAAGAAATGGAGTAGCACAAGCTAGTACTGCAAATCAGACACAGAATCGTGCGTTTGAACATCTCAGAATGTGGATGATCATCACAGCATCACTGTCAACTGACCCTCTATTTGCCCATTAACTGTATTCTGTAACCCTCAAATGAAACAGACAAAAATTAGTCCAGTTGTTTAATCATTACGATGTTTAAAAAAGTAAAGAATCACTTTTAAAAATTTTTGTCCACATAAACTGAGGTTCTCATACGAGGATATTGTATAACTCTAGGATCGACTGCAAAGCCTGCACGGTTACTGGAGCTCTCTTCTATTTAGGGGGAATTTCGCCGCATTCCTGGAATAGGACACAGCTCGGACTTGCCTGGTCGCAGATAATGGAAGCTCCAAAGCGATCTGGTTCTTTAAAGCAATTGAGTTCCTTCCAAGAAATCCGACGAAAAGTCAAAAGGCAGTGCAGGAGAAAGTCTACTCTTTCTTGAGCGCACAGCCAGTCTACTTGGTCAAGTGTGGAGTTTTCCTTTATTGCGGGGAATAACTTTCTTCAGTTAATCAAAGCCTGTGTGAGCCAATGACGTTTTAGGAAAAAAAGACGACCGATGTCGTGCTCCACAAGTTTGCTTGAATTCAGCACTGCTTTCAAATATTTTTGTTTTGTTCATACACTACCCGCACTTCAACTTTTTATTTTGAAAGCACAAGAATTTAAATTGTCCTACTTTGAAAAAGACAAGAGACTTGACAGATCCTAGGGACAGTTTGGCTTTTCGACTATGAGTTTTGGTTCCGTCTGCTGTTTCAGTTGAGAGAGGTGATCGGTCTCTGGGAATTTTTTTCCATCGATGAATATATGCTAATAAATGGTATTGTCGCAGCAAATGGTTTATCATCAGCTGCCTACGCCTTGATACTCTTAGGCTGGATAACGTAGACCTGTCTTAATGAAAAACTATTTCAAAAATTTATTTTCATTCGACAGCATATAGTGGTTTCTCAGTCCCACAAAAAATGTTATCAGAATTTTAGAACCAACTTTAAACTTTGAAGAAAGCCTAACTTGAGTTTTTTTAAGGCTATATCGATGTAAAAAACATATCTGAAAAAAACGAAGCTCGGCGGAAAATTAAATGGTGAATTCAATGTAAAATTAGTATAAACTGAGAGAACTGTAAATGATTTTTTCAGAAACGGATTCAAGTAAATAAAATCCTTCAAATTTCCTGAAATAAATAGTCAGATGGAAGAGGTTTTCGTTTGCACCCTTGCAGTCATATAAAATCGGTTTAACATTAAAAAGGATTGCTCAATAGTGAAGCATCTTTGATACAACTTTCTCACTAGAATTTTAGGTGAACTAAAAATACAAAAAAGTTACATGAGAGCTTTTGTTTATACAAAAGCTCAAGTTTTATTGAGTGTTCTTCCTGATGCCAGAGAGAAACAATCTTGGCTTCGCTAATGCCCCATCAAAAATCAGATTAAACTTTTTTGGGAATTCAAAAGTGTTTTGAAAGAAAAAACCATCGAAATTGCTACATCTGCACAAAGGCAGCCGCTGAACGCCGTTGCCCGAAAAGGAAACAGATATCACTCTGGAGGAGACTGATCAGCTCCATCGGCCCTCGCTTTATCTAACAAAGGCAGGTTCCTGGTGGGGCTAAGCTAATGAGAGCTTGAGTCATGTCAAAAGTAAAACATGAACCATCGATCGTGTTACTGCCCAAAGTATGGGAAATAATGATGTCTTTTATCACTTCAAATACGATAAAACCATTGTGCTGCTAGGTGAGTCCGTTCGTCTTATGTAAATTTTCCTTCAACAACTCCAGTCCACATTTACATTTCGGGCAGATTGATTACGCTGAACCTGACCCGTAGAAGCAAGGATAACAGGCAGTTTGCAGCCGGCCTCCGCCGCAGTCTCCGAGATGACGACGCAGAATTTCAACATAATGCGCGCCTAAAGAATACTTGAGGACCGAGTTCAAGTCATCTCCTCTAAAGAAGCGAAGTTTTGGGCCCAAAACTCTCATAGAAAAGCCGACTCAGGATCAATTTGGCAGAAGCGTAAAATAGCAGGTAGCGAGCGGCGTTCTATCTTACACGTCGGATTCTCCTCGAAAAGTTTCGCCTTCATTTAAAGTTGGCCGGTGCCATTGGCACTGATGTGGACGGCCAAATTCCGGCCACATTCTGGGCCTTGATTCTACTATACAGCTTGCCGGGGAGTGTGGGCGCAGTTTTCTTGTCTAATGGTGCAGAGTGGAAGTGCGGCGAGAGTAAAGTTAGAGGGACTATTGAGTGAAAATGGTAATGGCCTGTAATCGTTGTAGTTGATAACATTCGGAAATAATTGTCAACTACGCGGAAACAATGTCAAAACGTTTGGTTTTTCGGAAAGAAGGACAAACAAAACTATGATCGTACTTGGAAAAGTTTCGCATTTCCCACATTCCATCACAGTTGCCGAAATACTTTGTATCCTATTATTTGGGTTCTGAGGACGGACTGCGTGATTCTATAACCTTTGGTGGTAAATTAGTTCATTTTTTACCGTTTCTGCTTTTTTATTTCAAATCGAAGGTTGCTGAGAGTGAATGAACTTTATCAGGGAATACAGGGAATGAATGGCTATTAATGATAAAGTGGTGCGATTGACATAATTAGTTAATTAAGTTAGATGTGTGAGCATGTAATTGCGTGATTACGATCAGGTAACCTAAGTTGATCAAGGTTTTGTGCCGTCAATGACTAGATGAACGAAAATAGTCAAAATATAGAAAAGAAGTCAAAATTTTTAGGTGAAGGGGAACTGTTAAACTGAATCCTACGCTAATCAGAAAATAATAGTAGGAACGTAATAGTAAAAAAGTAATAAATGGAAGAAAGCAGTTCATAAAAAATTCAATTATTATAACAGCGGCAATGATTAGTTTGGTATGTTTTGTAGGCGGTAATGATAGAATGGTAAGTGATAACGTTGACATTGAACATAGCTGTTTAATAACTATTATTATAAATATAATTGTTAAATATTATCAGTAACAAATGTAAATTACTCCACTGATCGGAGCAAACTTCCAATCTTTATACATGTAATTTATGAAGAGGAAACACGATGGTGAGGTTCAATTTCTCAGTAAACGGGACATCACTTCAATGTGGGATACATAAAACGAATGTGGCCTGTGCTCGACAATGCTGCAGGTCTTTGCGGCAATACAGCAGGTCAAACTAAAAAGAATAAAAGAGTAGATAATACACCACAGCGAAGATTGTATAAACATGAATAATTGCGATGCGTTCTGTTTAGTGAATAACACGAAAAACCATCGTAAGTTAACTTTAATTTTCTCTCTAGATGGAAAATAAAGTATGAAATTAATGGAACTCTAATTTGCTCATACTTGAGCGAGGCTTTAGTACTGGAATGCGTCTACGTGACCGGAAGATCGACCACTCTCGATTAGTTCTGGACAAGTCCAGTGCACTCGGATCAAGATGATGGATTTTTAAATTTTCGTCTTCGTAGAAGCACAACTGGTAATTTTCTATCGACTTGGTTACGCCAAGTGTCGAAAGAGGGGAAAAAATCTTCGAATTTGGGTATTTTCATACGAAATTTGAGCCCTGCACATATGTCAATATTGCAGGGTTGTCAGAAGATGAGTTTTCAAATCCTAATTGTGTCGTTTTGCTTCTTGAAAGGTTCTTTTGTATAAGTCTATTCTTTC
The DNA here is from genome assembly GCA_014220935.1 of Platorchestia sp. MABIK. Lineage (NCBI taxonomy): Eukaryota > Metazoa > Arthropoda > Malacostraca > Amphipoda > Talitridae > Platorchestia > Platorchestia sp. MABIK. The sequence continues at coordinate 117,021 of JACJUY010000655.1, forward strand.
ATAGATAACCTTTTTTTACTCAGTCAGTTTTGGAGAGAAGTTCAAGCCTGAACCATATACGCACTACACTAAAGAACTCTTAGTAAGAAAGTTTCGTTATTCATCCAATCTTCAGGGCATTATTATCTGATACCAAATGCACGGAGACATCTGAGGTGAATGCTACTTCCGAACATGACACGAAAGCGTGTGTGGCGATATTATGCCTTCTGCACCTCAAGATGAAACCATTGTTCAAGAGGCATCATGATCAGCTTTCGGCACGCATAGCTGAGAATTTGATGCTATGGGAGAACAATAGGCGTACTACTAGTTCGACGAATGTGTCATGTTTCAGAGATCAGAGTTGTTCGCAATTTGTTTATATGCGAGTAACCTACTGAAACAAGATGCATGAAAACTTGAAAATTGAACAGAGTATACTATCGTGCTTCTGTCTGATAAAAAACCTGATGAGCTGTGTTCTGGCTAAAAGGTGAGCGTCAGATCATAAATCGCTTTGAATCGAGGGACGTCTAGTTAAGTTGATTATTCTCAATTACCCAGCACGCACCACAGAAGTACACACAATGAGCACTTTTCAATATTTCTGGCAGCAAAACGTGCTGCTAAACCTTTCTAAATGACTTGTATTACAAGACTACATTTTTCTACTAGCTTGTTTTCTCTTGATCTACTCTGCTTATTTGGGTCGAGTACATACGAGAGTTGTCTTGAAACCTTTGAAGAGGACTCCTGACGCGACTATCTCGTCTCATTTGAAGCCTTCTTTTGCTCGTCTATTTTCTCCCGATTGGGTGATAGTGATACACACATCATGTGCTCTAGTGGCCATACTTGACATTTAGGGTCGCTCAAACGACTTTTTGTATATTGTTAGGTATTTTACATAAGATGAAAGAAATTTTTGTATTTCTATCAGAAATGTGTTGAAATTAGATAGTTGTTGAAGAGTAACTTGCGTTAAAATGCATTCATTTGGGATAAGAAGGTTTAGAGTGAATTATAACTCATGTATCGTTAACGAACACCGGAGATAGGATAAATTTGAGCACCGGTTTTTAATTTATTGAACGTGGGAACAATTACCGGATGATACCTCATAGTGATGCACGAGCTCTAGAGTATCAAAAGAAAGCCTTTGTTTAAGTGGATGCGTATCGAAATAAACATTGTTGATCGTAGCTTAAGCCTCTGATTATCCTCTTCTCAAAGATTTCAAATGGCGCCTTTGTCCGTTTATCGACTTGGTTTTAATAACTGTAAATTTAAAGTTATGAATGGTCTTAATTACGAATATGATCAGTGAAATGGTGAGATGAAGCTTAAATTATTCAAATGCAATATCCTCCTAAGGGATGAGACAACCATGAATTAAGAAAGTTTTAAAGCACTGGAATATATTGAGCAGCTGTCATATCAGTCTGCCACGTTTGTGAACTGAAAGAGTATCGTACAAGCCACATATGGTAACAATTTTGAAATGAACGTGTAACATAACGATGTGGAAATTTCCCGTTGAAAAGATTGGAGGCTTTATTCAGTGTGGTAAAGAAACAGTTTTAGATGCACATAACTGCTCAAGAAAGAATTTATGTTTTTGAAACTGAAATATCTTAAAATTGATTTCTGTGACACATTTAAGCAGGTATGGCCCGACAATCATTCAAGTTAGCTACCTTATAGCTTTGTCTGCAGAAAAAACTGATCGTATGAACACGAATGTCGACGCTTTCATCTCTAGGTATGAGAAGTTAACATCAAGTAGTAGACTTGAAGCCATTCTCTCTACGGTATTTAAAACACGTTCGTTGAATAAGTAACCATAGTTCAACATTTGCAGAAGCGACAAAATTCGCGTAAACAGGATAGTTCATTTGTACAACAAAACTTGGAGCTCAAAATCCAAGTAATTCGCAGCGCATGTAGAATTCGATGTTTCCTTGAAAGATACAACTGCAAATGTGGAAGGCGTGTACGTTAACACAACCCTCACAGAAGCACATTAAACACTTAGCATCTACGAGAGCAGGCATTCCGGGTGAGGCATTCCTTGTAATGAGATTCCAGCTGAATTCCAGAAGTGACCACAGTCCGCAACTATGCCGCTCTCAACTGCAAAATACCGTGAGTCATGCCAAGTTTTATACGCGTTTTTGTGCTTTTTGCCCTCAAGTTTAAGTCGTAGAGCGAAGTTGAGAGTGTTAAAAATATTCTAATTGCTTCGTTTAGAGTACACTTGCACTTATGCCAGTGAATGAGCACGTGGAAAATGAATGCTCTAAATGAACTCAAGTCACGTGATACAGTGCTATATCTCTCGTTTTCCTATGAAGATGCTCATCAATTTGTTGAATAATATTCTTTTGAGATAAATTACAACACTCCCAAGTTCAGTGTGAAAAACACGCTTGAGAATAGTAACATGTTATTACACTAGCTGACAACAGTCCATTTAAAATGTGTATATCAACGTGCACGCACAAGTACATAATTAACAATAACGTAGAGACTTCAAAAGTTTTGACATACTCATGCACATACTAAAGGAAAAGGTTAAAGATTAATTTCAGGCTTCCACGAACTGACTCTGGACTACATAGTCTAAGGTCAGTATTGATAACAAATGGAACTGAATAGTGATGAATGAAATGTTTGGTCCTGAGAAATCATTTACAGAGAATCTGAGAATACTACTCACAGAGAAGCGCATTGATTGAGTGTGTGGGTGGCTCGTTGCTCCGATGGCAGAGTGACTTTTCTCCGTATTTCTGAAAAGATAAGAAAGTAATAACTCGGTGCGGAGAAGTCGAATCTTTAATAGCAAAGCTATAGGCTTGAAGAAAATTTCATTTTATGTTTCCATAATACTGCATTAACTATTAACTGCCTATTGGTGGTATAAACTTCACCTAAGACCATTATGTTGACAATTTTACTCGAATGCTGTTGAAATTAAGCACTGATTTGATGAGGAAACCAACCTTAAAAATTTAAAACTTTTTCCACAATGACAAGACTTTGTTGCAAAAGACTTATTTTTCGAGGAGCTCACTTACTATAGTTTTCATGATTATCGCAGCTTCACTGCTTTTATTCGAGTGTTGTTTGCTTTAACTTGATCGTGAAATAGTATTTAATGTAAACAAATTAAGAACGGGAATGCCGGTTTTTTTCTTACAGTGAATTACCAAAAAAGGCACACAAATCGCAGTACTTCACGTGACATCCCATGGCAAAAGAACGTAGTATGGCGTCAACCTTTATCACATTTATCTCCAAACCTAAGTGAATCATGGCCATCATTTAGCATTTCAGAGCGTTGCCGTAATTTTTCTTAACTCAATGTTCATCGTATTTAATAAGAGATAATAACTCCAACGTAGGCAGAGAGAGAGAGAGAGAGTGAAAGAGAGAGAGGGAGGAACAGTTTTAATTATATTGTTAAGAACAGCTAATCCGGCCGAGATTAAAAAGTTTTGTTCCGTGTGAAATAGGTTTGCGTGTGCCGAATTGCATTTTCCGCTAGCGCGCTGAAGCAAGGAAGCTTATGTGAGGACTTGAGCTGTAATTTGTCCTGTTCCCACTCTAGCATGCATGAGAGTTCTAAAGTGGAATTGGTCTGTTGCTCTTAACTTTGGAATACAGTTTATTGCATCCATGTGACCGCCGAGATATTGTTAATAACGTTGACTCAGACCTAAAATATGGTAAAACTTCCTTTGTTGAGGGATTTTCTAATCTTTCAAATCCTGAAGCCAACAGTGGAAAGTGAAATGGAATCTCTGCTGTATCGTTCTCTTTTTATTCCCTCTATGATGTAGTGGAAGAGCGCTACGCAGCGGGTGAGAAAATATCTGGTTCGATCCCTCATTTGTGTTCTACACTCATCATAGGATGAGGTTCTTCTGGTGATGCAGAAAACAAAAAAGACAGCTGGTAGCGCTAAGAATTGAACAATTTTTTGCTTTTCTCTTACTTCTTCTGAAAGTAATCGCTGAACACCTTTCGTTCAAGTGCAATGAAAACACTATTGTGAAACAGAGCGATGACTGAAAATATTTTTAGTGGCAAATTGGTGTTGGCCAAATTGCATCTGTAAAAATTCTTATCTACAAACTAAGGAGAAGAATTAATGTATGTATATTTTCTACAGTCTAGGTGTAAGAAATGAATCTTTTTACTAATTGGCAATACGTACAAAAAATGGAAACGTTTCAGCGGTTGAAAAATTGGGCACATAGCAAGTTATCTCGGATTACACGGCAGCAATTCGGACAATAGGGCTACAAAACGTACAACAGTTCACCATCTACAATACTAAAGCACGAACAACAAAACAGCAACGCGAACAACACCACAACGCAGACAGCAATGCGACAACAGTGCAAGCAACTCTCCCACCCTAGCACAGCCTTGAAGGCGGGTGCGTGTCAGCGACGCAGCTCTCGTTAGTCAGCATTATGGCGAGCTCCTAATGAACTCGATGCCTTAAACCTAATTACGAAATTACCCTCCCGACCAGCTCTAATTATTCACATTGTCTCGAGCCCGTCCACGCGCAGACTGCAACTCTGAATTGAGGCTCAAAGATGCGCTGATCGATTGCCTTCATTAGAGGTATATCATTAAGGTGCCTCGGAGCCGAGTTGCTACTGATATACTTACCCTCACCATAGGAGGTTTCCCTCTCTCTAGAGAGGTTGACCTTAGGAAAAAGTAGAGATGATACCCAACTGAAAAACATTACCGTTTTAAAGTGGGTTGTACAAAGGATATTATTCAGCTGAGTAGTGCTACTGCTATGAGTGGATCACCGGTGCGAAACATATTTTACCAGAAAAGTTTTAGAGTTGTTAACTGGGATTAAAGCAGTAAAAAATAACCAAACTAGAGAACGTTGCAGTTAGACGCAGAGGAAAGTGCGAGTATTAAACTTCTAATTTAGACGTGATGACTGTGCTGTGAATGTAGAAATAAATGGTAATTTTGTCTTGACGTTGCAAATGGCAATTAATTTGCGTCGAAAGAGACCAAGCAGAAATATGTATTACATTGAAACTCGCAGAAAGTTCATGAAGATAGGTCTTCAGGTTATTGAAATATTCAGAAAAAACAGATAAAACTGGACCAGTGAATGCCCGCTACCGAAAGTGACAGGGAACAAGAAACAAAATCTTACGGGTGTAACGTGCTAAGATGCGTTGTCCTTCCTTTTCCAAAATATAACTTTCCGTAGTACAAATGCCTTGGCATTTTTTATGACAAAAACACGTTTCCTGTGGATTGGTACATAATGTGTACCACTAGGTAAATTGCTCATTTACGTACCGGCATTAATGAATAGCATTTTAGTTAATTAATTAACTTTTTAAATTAAAATGTTTTCGCGCAAAAAAATTTTTGCCGCTCTTTAGAAAGGATAAAAATGTAATGAAGTAACAAAGACGGTTTTTCAATTCTGCTACTTCCAACCAAAACAAGCCGACAGTAGCGACTGCGAAAACGTAGTTAACGTGTTTATGAACTTTTCGTTTTAAAAGAACACAACATTTATAAATTAGAGGAAAACTCGCGTATGATGTGTTGGTACATTAAAATATACAAATACAACTTTAAAAAAATAAAGCAATTGGCAATGAAAAAATCTCCGGATGCAAGAGCTTTATTAAGCCAAGTCATGTGTTTATTTTAACAGAAATCAATTTCAAAATTAAGACATTTGGAGTGCTTCACATGTGTATTTTTAAATTGGAATAATATTTAGCATCTCCAAACTGATCCCCAGTATCTAAACTTAACGAAAGGAAAAGTAAAAGCTGCTGATACTTCTGAGAAAAACATGCTAAACAACCTATTTGTAAGGTTTTGTAGAATGAAATTGAAATTTGAAAAGCGTGAGATCCGCATTTTTGGCGACAAAAAACTTGTTTGAAATATCTTTTGATTCTAATAAAAACTGCATAATCTAACGTAAAATGAAAAAAAATGAATGTTGAAAGTAATGTTAAATGCTAAACAAATGTTAGAAGGATTAATTTTTTAACTTATAAAACACAAAAAATATTTTCAAGAGCTCTTCTTACTAGAGCGGAAACGACATTAATTTCTCTTTTCCGAAAGGACTAGAAAATGCTCTCTCGGAAGAAAAGAGTACAGTCCAGGGGAGTCGCTAATAAGCCATGTAATTAACAGATGGCTCAACATTTTAACCATAACCATATCTGGCCCCGCGTTCCACCAAGTCGAACCCACGTGCCCGGCATCATCTGAACATACTAGGGACTCGCACTGCCCCTAGTGCTGAAAATTAGACATCCAAGAAACCATTGAAATGCTCACATATAAATTAGTGTAAAATCTCCCGTTGCATAGCAGAATATGCAAGAAAAGCACTTCAAAGGCAAGTCTTGCGCAGCAGCTGTGCTTCAGACGACGATTTTTCTGCGTCCTAATGACCCTCTTCAGTCCGGCAACGGTCCGGCCTGAATTGGAACGCTGGCTCATCAAGATAGGGATCCGGCGCTCTCGGCTCGTCATCTGCTCTTGTGCTCGTTGCTGTGTTGTGCTTTGCTATTTGGGATGAAAGTCTAGTGTTTTCATTCCTTCGCGTTCGGTTGTGAAAACAACCAGTGTTGTTACAGCGCTGTCACTAGGTCGTTGTAGGAATTTTGCTGTTTTTGTTGCTGTTTTAAATGTGATCTTGGATTGAGAATCTTGGGTGTTGGGTTGTAGCGGCAATGACAGTGTTGTTTTTGTGTTGCCGTCGTAGTGATTTCGAAGCGTGTTTTGCTGCTTGAAATGCTAATTTGACGCTGTGCATCTCGTCAATGACTGTTCGTTTAGTAGTCATTACACACCATTGTGGAAATTATGAAGTTGCTTATGGTGCATTCTCGAACCCTGGACACTGTTTCACAGAGCTTTTGCTTTTGGTCTATGGAAGGAATACCACTGCGAATACCACTGCTGACATTTTTTATTTCAAATGAAAAACTAACAGGGATCTGAACAACCTTAAATGTTCCGTATGAAGAATCAGGAACTCGGTTTTTAGGTTCTGCTATGATGCTACGACCGCAAATTTCTCCAAAATGCGCTTGTGTCATTTTCTTCTCCTTGCAGGTGTAGTATCTGCTATCTTTCCTCTTGCGTTCATTTCCCTGCCTCATTGATGCGTGCATTGCTGCGTCAGTTACGCTAAAGTGAAGGAGAAAATGATTGAATTTTCTTCGTAAAAGATCGATATTTTATTGCACATTCATCAGTGGCTAGAAATAATTACTGCACAACATTACAAGGGCACCGCCTCCGTTTAACTAATTCAGAAGTTGCTGACCATTTTACCTTAATTAAATAGAATGGTCACTTGAGGGACAACGTTACATTTACTTACAACACAATGTATTATTTACGTGCAATGCAATGAAATACCTTCTTCTAGTACACTACATATGTTACTTACGAGTTACTCTTCATTCTATATACGTGTCATGAACTGTATTGATCACTTGCATCACGCCATATAATATTCTCGTTTTGAAACCCGTTATTCTACTCACATGCAACACGCTCGACTCGTGGTACATTATGTCATTTACTTGTTATAAAGTATATCACTAAATTCTAATTCATTGTACCACGGACATTTAATACTATCTTATGCTACTTTAGTATGTCATATGTGACTTTGTGCTCACAATATTACTTCCTCGAAGTGAAATATATATCATGTTTATTACGTACATGTTATAGATTTGTAATAGAACTTTTGGGTGGCTGAGTTGCGCGGAGCATCGATGCATGCTTCATATGAACACTGTTTTTCTTGTAAATTTCCGATTAGTCGGAAATCTACATGAAATCTACGTTTTTTAGACATGAAATCTAGGCTTTTTTAGACGTGAAATCTAGTCTTATTTAGACATGAAATCTAAACTTATTTAGACATGAAATCTAGACTTATTTAGAAATGAAATTTAGACTTATTTAGACATGAAATCTAGACCTATTTAGACATGAAATCTAGACTTATTTAGACATGAAATCTAGGCTTATTTAGACATGAAATCTAGGCTTATTTAGACATGAAATCTAGACTTATTTAGACATGAAATCTAGACTTATTTAGACATGAAATCTAGACTTATTTAGACATGAAATGAAGGCTTACTTAGACATGAAATCTAGACTTATTTAGACATGAAATCTAGACTTATTTAGACATGAAATTTAGACTTATTTAGACATGAAATCTAGACTTATTTAGACATGAAATCTAGACTTATTTAGACATGAAATCTAGACTTATTTAGACATGAAATCTAGGCCTACTTAGATATGAAATCTAGGCTTATTTAGACATGAAATCTAAGCTTATTTAAGCATGAAATGTAGATTTATTTAGACATGAAATCTAGACTTATTTAGACATGAAATCTAGGCTTACTTAGACATGAAATCTAAACTTATTTAGACATGAAATCTAGACTTATTTAGACATGAAATCTAGACTTATTTAGACATGAAATCTAGACTTATTTAGATATGAAATCTAGGCTTACTTAGACATGAAATCTAGGCTTATTTAAACATGAAATCTAGGCTTTTTTAGACGGGAAATCTAGGCTTATTTAGAGATGAAATCTAGGCTTATTTAAACATGAAATCTAGGCTTTTTTAGACGGGAAATCTAGGCAAATTTAGACATGAAATCTAGGCTTATTTAGATATGAAATCTAGGCTTATTTAGAAATGAAATTTATACAT
>JACJUY010000655.1:133965-148741 GCA_014220935.1 Platorchestia sp. MABIK
ATACGACACACGAGCGCTATAGGCCCATGCCTCACATCAAATGCTCACCCCAGACCGAGGTGTGAGTAATGAAGTAAGAGTTCCATTTTTGGTTCTTACGTACCGCTACATTTTGTGAAAATGTTGCACCCTGGAGATTTAGTGAGAAATTGAATGCAGTTTTAAGTGAGTTGGGAAATGATCGCAGGCGTTTGGAATCGTTTGATGAGTATGTTTTATTATTTTGATTCTGAACTCCAATCATGACAGTTTTTCATCAGGGGTTAATGAGCGTTCGCTGTTACTTACGCAATTAATTCTTGACTGTTTCCCCCGTCATTGCTTTTATCAAGTTTTCGACGTTATATTTTCTCGTGTTAAATTTGATTCCGAATAATAAAAATTTGATAACCTGCGAGATTGAGTGAATTTTTGATGTATTTTCGCACACCTTAAGCTGTTCCATGCGAAAACCTTGGGGTTCATTTAAATGGAAAAAAATCAGGTTAAAAATAACTTAATTTTTGATCTGGAAGAAGGTAGCAATTTTTACTCTGGCTCTAACAAGGAAGGAACGCCAAAATGATACATTTAAGTTTTAAAAGAAAGCAGAGTTCCAAGAACACACCGAAAGTGGGATAAGAAATATCGGATCAAAATTCAAACATTTTTAGTGAAAGCCTTAACCTTTGCAAACAGCACTTCACGAGAAGAAAATAATTGGAAAACAGAGTTTAAATCTTTTTTCGAAAGGTTTCAGCTGTTTCGAATCGATGCAACCCAAGCCACAAGTAAAAGGGTAGGAATAAAGTGGTTCAGAAAAGGAGCAAAGCGCCGTGGAAAATATGTAAAATCTCACAGAAATGAGGTCGAGTGGCGCAGAGAAAAGGTAAAGTGGCAAAGAAAAAGGAAAAATGGCCAAGAAAAAAAGTAAAGTGGTGCAGAAAACGGCGAGGTAGCGCAGAAAAAAGTAAAGCAAAAGGTAACATGGCCCAGAAAAAAGGTATAGTGAGGCAGAAAAAGGCAAAGTGGCGTAGAAAAGCCTCTTTGCTCGAGGGGCAAGTCATCTCCTCTCTAAGGTCCGTCAATGCTTTTAGCACACCAGAGCCTCCTGAACGGCTCGTTTGCTCCCAAAGGAAGGCCTCGACAGATTAAAGCGAAGTGAGTGCGAAAACACAGAAAAAGACTTCAAAATGCTCAATGAAATGCGACTTGGCAGCGTTACATGGGAACACGATAACACAATTTCAGCTCAGCAGAAAGGTTTACTCGACTTCATCGGAAATCCAATTAGAATTAAGTTAAGGGAATTGATTAAAAGATACATCAACTCGTAAAAGTACTTGGCAGTGTTTAATTACTCTGCATTTCAGAAATGCAGAGTAACAGTGTCTGGTACGCTAAAGCTCCACCAGCGAACAGTACCTGGCTACTGATGATGCTTTTCGTTTAAATGTGAATCAAGCTATGAAAAATATTCTAGATTTCACTCCATTGACTTGAAAAGACTCTGGTTGTATTGCTTTATTACACGCGTTAAAGTTTTCGCAGATTTTGGCTGCACCTTTTAGCTTTAGAGAATTCGAAATGAGTTTCTCGATCGAGTTTCGACAGAAAAGCTTCCGTGATGACCAATCTGTGGGGCAGTGTTCTAGGCGCTCTGCCCACTGCCTCAGACGTGTGGAAGTGAGGGGATGTTGAGGGGAAGTGAGAAGCTCTGCACTAAACAGGAGAAAAAAAAAAATTCCAATAAGTAGAAAGAGCAATCATCAGCCGGGTAGATAGAATGTCTTAACCTAAAGATCAAAGCTGGTAGACGTACAGTACGTGGGTATCAAGACAGACATGTCAGTGGTTGAACAAAGTTTGAGAGTACAACATTCAAAAGTATTCCCATTGTTAAGTTTCTCTCAGCATGGTACTACTAATGAATACAAGTAAAAAAAGATAGTAACACGTTGATGAAGAGAGCTTTTTACAAGCCCACTTACGATAATAAATAAGCTTCAGCTTTTACGATATTAGGGAATGCATAATATTGAATATAAAACGGAGTAAATCAGGGTTGGAAAAAACCCGGGTTTTGAAACAACCACCCCCGCTGTTTTTTGTTTTATCATAATTTTTTGTGTGTATTATTGGGAAGAATTTTGTTTTTCGATTTTCATTGGATTGCGGAATCCTAAATTATACTCATCAGTAACTATTTTTAACTCATACATTAAGGATTTGTGAGTGCAGTGCGAACACAGCATAAGCTACCTCTATCAAAACTGTAGTTACCAACCTATCAGTAGCGTAATTTGGTAACTTATAATTTTCCAATTTTCAGGCTCTCTCAGTCTTGCTGTCAGTGTCGCCAAGTGTAACATGATTCTGCAGGCTCGGCATCTGCATTAGCTTTTAGTCCTTATAGTTTTCTGTCTACAATATCATTTTTCTTTTGCATGAGCACCAACTACAGTGAAGTCAGACCCGCTCGACTCAAAGAACGCCCCATTCCTATACGTTCACAATGAATCGTAATCCGTTCACCGTGAACGGAACGATGAACGGAACGGAATCCGTTCATTCCTCGCTGCAGGCATGTGTTTTTATCCAATAGGAATCAAATTTGACTGCTGGCCCCACTAAACACCGTCCATTGGAATGAGTTCTTTGCAGTCCTTTCACGACTTTGCGCCATGTCACACCGCGTAAAAATTCACAAAGTAGGTGATGAAAAACTAATCATTTCAGATCTAATGCTCGAGACCTCCATTCAGTCGAAATCTTGAAAATTCAGACCCCTTCATTTTCAGCCAATTGACCTGCACTCAAGAATCATTCAAGAGAAAGCGCGACAGTCTGCCAGAGGGTCGAAAGAAAGAATGAACTAGCTTTAATAAAGCTAGACAATAAACGAAAAGAAAGTGCACACAGGACTTTCAAGGAAAGGTTGAAGACGTAATTACAGATAAAAATGTTGGTAAAGTTAAATGAACTACTCTATACATTACAAAAAGGATGAATAATATATCTGAAATGCGTAAGCTTTATTTCGTGCCCAACAACGCGTACGGTCGTGTCCATCTTCAAGTTTATTTGTACACACTTGCATCCTGAGAGTGGTTCTACAACACAACAAACACGCGCATTCAGCATGGAAGCACTCATACCAGCCGATAGTGGGGGTCGATCACCGGCCCGCAGCACTCGCTATTGACAGCAACAAACGCCCTGCAAACCTCCAGCCCTCGGCCATTTGTGCTTATTGTTGCAGCTCACGCTCGGGCAAGCCCCTCGAGTATGGATGCTTTCACAAGATCAAACTGAGAATTTTTCTGAGAAGACCGGCAACTGAGGAACGAAAAATATTATTTGGAGTGTTTGTGAGATTCTTACGTTTTCTAGGTTGACATTTTGGAGCTTTGACTGATGGAAAAACTTGGTGGGATTGTACTAGGGCACTCTATTGAGGAATACATCTTGTAACTACTGAATAAAAGTCCAGGTGTGTTATTGGAGATGTAACTCTTGAAATCCTCGGGGCTCAACAACAAATAGTATCGTCAGAAGCTCGTGCAGTGCAATGTAGTGTGACACGTGTCAATTCTTTCGGAATATGAAATGTAAGAGACAGCTATATTGAATCGCTCTTTTTTGTAATTGCGTTTTTTTTGTTACACTAATTTTCCAGCTATTAACCCTAAAGAGAGAGGGAGAGAGTGAAGTGCCAGTTCACTGAGTAATAGGACTGCTTTAATAGGGCTTCAAGGCTTTTCTAGGAAGGATTTTCTATAAGCTTTGTAGAAAGCGAACATGATTAGTTTTTGTCGGTTTCCTGCATCCTCAAAGTAGCGTCCAGTTCAGGCACATAACCAACCAGATGCAGTATCGAACCGACGACCTTCACATCTAGCATGCTAAGCTCTGCCATTGCGTCACGGAGGAGACAGCAAAGTTACAGTGCTCTATAGGTGTTCAGAACAGACGCTGTACAATGAGGACGTCGTTGGTTACTTACAAAATCACATTTTTCTTCTTATTATAATTTTTTGTTGTTGACATTGGGCCTCTCAGGGGGATACAACTATTATATCTATGGGAATTAGCGCTCCCAGGGGGAAAATGTGAGGGCCTGAGCTGAGAATTAGGGAGGCCTTCTTTTTGTTGAAATAAAATGTTTTTTTACTTTGTTAGGGACCACCTTTTTTCGGTTCACTGTTGTCCTGTTTTTCAGCACCTATGACTTTCTTCTTCAACTTTTATCTTATTTCATGAACTTCTTTCTCAACTTACTGTTTCTATGCCCCTTCTACATAGATTCCTCATTCCCTTATCTCCATGCTAAATGGTACCTTCCTCCTTCCTCTCTCCGACACTTTTTTTTTCAGTGGTTAGGGAGTCTTAAACTAACTTATAATCTTAATCTTAATCTGTTGTCATTGCATAACCACTGTGGCCACAACCAAGCGATCCGAACAGGAAGACACAGTGATATGCTATTACTGCAGTCAGCGCGTCCAGAATTTTGCACTTGCGCAAGTTGCTCTACATCGTGTGATTTCAAGAAAGTGGTCTCCACTACCAGTCCTTGTATAGCCTTTATCTGCAATGTTTACAAATGAACCAGCTTCTGTGTGGCATGGAAAAGTTTATGCAAAAGTTCAGAATGAGATTCAAAAACAAACTTTCATAATCACAATCTCTTTTTATAACCATTAAATTTGGTTTCAAGGTTGGAAATTATCCAGGCACAAAAAAAGTATTTTCATTCTCTCATTTGAATAAAAGATGATGCATGTTGTAAATTGAACGCTCGGAAATTCAAAATCTTTATCTAAGAACGCTGAAGTTCAGAAGTCAGTAACGAAATGCGATGCCCCCTTTAACATCCCCTCTCTTTGTCCGCTTGACTTCACCCAGCCTGTATAATCAGTTTATAATCCCGTAATAATTTTTCCTCAAGCTTTCATTATAAAGAGATCACTCTGTACACAGCATCGCAAAAATTCCTATGCCTTAAGTCCTCTTGCCCCACGCACATTAGGCCCCAATCGCCTCTAAGTGAAGCGCTCGAGGCAGTTCTTTACCTCCTGCGGCTTCCAGTGTCCTTCAAAACAGGCAGGGTATGTACGCCATTAATTCTGATAGCCTATTACGTTCGGCAGCCTTTTATGGCTCCATCTTAACTTTTAGGTTCGGCTATCAAACGAGCTACACAGCTCTTCTTGCTTGATACAAGTCCGATAAATTCCATTCGTGTAGTGTACATTACAGGCATCTGCTCTACGTTTCTAAAGGCATCAGGGAAAATTTTGGAAAGAGAGCTGTATTTCGCATAAATATAGTATATAGAGAGCATGGAAGGACGTTTGTTCCATGTAAACCGGAGTCAAGAGAACCTGTGTTTCGAGTGATATTCTTTTCAACGGACGCAAATTTTTTGAAGACTAGGGCTAAGAGGACGATGGCTTCGTGTTTCATCGATCTTAGGCGCGCACGGTACCAAATCTTCAGAGAGAAGTGGATTCGTTTGATGATGTCGAACGAATTTTGACTCGTGAATGATTTTGATAGGAGGCATTCCTATCAACTGATGGGACCAGCCATTTTAAAGGACATTTCGTTGGAATGGAGCAATATTGATCTTTTTGAAGAGCTTGCTGCCATTCATTGAATCTTAGCTGAGGACATTAGGCGCTGTTTAATTCTGAGCTAAAATGAGATACAGTGAAAGATTTTGATAGCGATGTATTGAAGAGAAGTTATGTCACGAGAAGCATGATGTCATGAACATTAGTGTAGTTATACATTTATTTAGTACCTATGCAGTCTTTTCTTAATTTCACAGAAATCTATTCATTTCTTTTCATTTCTTAGAAAATTTGAGTAGCTTGAGCCCTAGCTGTTGACAGAAAGTAATGAGATATTGTAGTATGTTCTTTCATTGTTGATTTAATTCCCCCAATTCGATACTTGACTTTATTACGAATATGAATTTGAAGCGTATGCTTGATGGTATTTTTGATGAAGAGGGATTATGATTTGAATATTTTAGGAGAATTTTTCAATCTTGACATTCATTTATAGTCTGGTAACCGATGTATGAATCTGGTGAAAAACTTGAGAATGTCTTAGAGCTTCGCTGTTATAAAACTTTCTCATAACTTCACTGAATACATGTGAGTTTCAGTCATCAAAGTCCATAACGTAATCTATATTAAGTTTAATGACAGAACTCAAAACTTTATCATGAAATCTTAAAGTTAACTGTTAGTTCACCGGCAATATTTCAAATAAACGGCTGCGATGGCTGGTAGAAATAACAGATATAAACTGTTTCAAAGGTTCTTCACCACAGAATGTTTGGAAGGAAAGTGTGAAAGAAAACTGTGAGGGACCTTTATTTCACCGGAGGAGAAGCAGTGGAAGCTGCTAGTTTAGCCTTTTGCACAATCTCAAGATAAATCAAAAAGCAAGGACAGGAACTCTCAAATTAACCATTGTATTTTAATAAAATAAGAGAATTAAAAGAACCGAACGTTTCGACTCCTAAGGTCATCTTCAGCATCTGAGATTTTTTTTTTCTAACGCAAAGTCCAATTGCAAAACATTTGAAAATTAACAAGCGAATTGTAACGGATAGGAGGATAGCGTGTCGTTTAAAACTGGCTTGTCTTTCATGATAAATAGAGATTCTAGGATACGGGGATCTGTTTGACTAAATGCGGTGGCAATAATGTTGGAATCGTCTAAGTGAACAGGGAGGTCGCACTGCTCTGCATGAGAGTGAACTGCAGAGTGAGGAGGAATTTTTTGAGGCAGGTTCGTTCGATAGCTCCGACCGGCATGCTCTGCTACACGAACGTGAAGGGATCTGGTAGATTGCCCGACGTATTCAAACGCACAATGTGCGCAACGGTACTTATAAACAATGAAAGAGAGCATAGGCTTGGGGAGCCTATCTTAATAGTTGAAAATTGACTGCACTAAGATTGCTAAAATTTCAATAAGATTGCTCTGAAATCAATGTTCATGAAATGTTTCGATAAAACTGAAAGGACCTCTTTCGTCAATTTTTCCGATTGGTGACCGAAAAAAGGTGAAAAACATAATAAAATTGCTTTTTAGGAGCAGTAATCAGTGGAGTCCTTATATAAAATTAACTATCAAGAAAACACTTTATAGAATGTTCAACAAGCCTGGATGGAAAACCGTTATTACTAAAATATTTCTTCAAAAATTCGATTTCATTATGAAAGGAAGCAAAAGTTGAACACACGCTAAAAGCTCTTTGTAGAAGAGTCTTAAATGTATAAAGTGTAATATGGAAACCACAAAAACTGAAAAAACTTATGCCTAAGCCAGTAAATGTCTGCTGACGAAAGACGGATGTTGGAAATTTCCCTTTCCTGCGTGTTATCAGAGTGTCTAAAAATGGGAGACAGTCATTGGTTTCAACTTTCATCGTAAAGTTAATATTTTCGTGTTTAGACTTCAGTTAATTTAAGAATAAGTTACAATGCGAACTACTGCGGAAAAGCAAAAAAGTATCATCAATGTATCTCTTCTAAAAAACAGGTCTAAAATTTTCAGGGCAAGACTCTAGCTATTGTTGTTCGTAGTGACACATAAAAATATTTGCAAAATTTGACCCCACAGGTAGGCCAATACCAAGCACATCTAGTTGTTGATAAAACACTCCATCGGAAATAAAAAACGAATTTAGAACGGAATGTTGCAACAGGGTTTTGAAAAATTCTCTGGTCAAGCCTAGAACTAATTGGGATTTTGTGAACAGGTAGTTTAGACATATTTCTAGAGTTTCGTGCAGCGGTATATTTGTGAATAAGGAGTCTGCATCAAAAGAGGCCATAAAAAGATTATCAGCCTCACCAACAGAAACTAAATCAAAACTTAATGATTTACAGTTTAGAACAGTATAAGAATTAGTCGAGAATGAAGATAAAATACGAACTAAAAAATTAGCAAGATCAAAGCTAGGGGTGCGGTAGACTTCGGTTCCTGAAATTGTTGCACGTTTCTTTTCGATGATTACACTAACTTGAAAATTTTCAACCACATGGAGTTGAACTTGAATTCCTCGCATTATAATGTACAGTTTTCAGCACATTAATAGTCATATGCAAAGCGCCGTAGCTTATCAGGATAGACAATTTACTCATAAAAAGCCAGGCGAAGTTTCGAAGTCTCGCTGATTATTCCGACACTTCAAAATATTGAACATGTAAAATGATGTGTTATGGCATTTTTTCATATACTTTTCCCATTATGAATTTCTTGCTTCAATTATACGTGTTCGTCATTTCTGTGTAATCTGATTACTGAATAAAATTGTAATAATTTAGTAAACTTGCAGCGAATTTACTGGGAAGGTACAATATTAGCAAGGCACAATGAGAGGCCATTGATTTTGTCGAATTATTTTTCTGAATTTTTAACATATTTTAATTTAAATTACGCTTTCCTGAAGCCGACGTCTCGTCAAAAAAAATGAATATCTTTCCTGCCTTAAAAATAGACGATGAAAAAATTCGTTGCTTGTCCTTTTAACGCGAATATTGCGAGAAAAGAAAACTAAGCTCACCGCCGGTACGCCACACCCGCATGCGTCGACACTTGATTGCAATCAGCGGCAGACGGTAGGTGGTCGGTCTGGTGGTGGTGGCTGTGGTGGTGGTTGTGGTTGTGGTGGTTTGTGTTGGGGTGGTGGTGGTTGTGGTGGCGGTTGTGGTGGTGGTTGTGGCTGTGATGGTGGTTGTGGTGGTAGTTGAAGTGGCAGTGGTGGTAGTTGAAGTGGTCGTTGTGGTAGTTGAAGTGGCAGTGGTGGTAGTTGAAGTGGCAGCAGTGGTAGTTGAAGTGGCAGTGGTGGTAGTTGAAGTGGTTGTGGTGGAAGTGAGGAGGCAGTAGTTATTAATGAGATGGCATGCGCTGGGAGTTCAAATGGTTGTAGTGCATGATCAGGTGGATTGCTGGACGGAATGGTATGTTAATGAGTATACGAAACGGTACAAGGAATAATGAGTCGCACCATGAAATTAAGAGCAATTAGACTAAATCTACTTCGTATTAGCATATAGTTTTCGGTGTGCTTGTGCAAGCCTAACATTGAGTGCAAATCTTTAATGGTTAATAGAGGCTTTAATAGATACGAATACTCAAGTGACAAACGCTGTTGGCGCTGACGTTGTGGTGCTGACTTAAAAAAAGATCTTCTGAATTACATGTTGCTAGTTATTACTGGAATGAAAGTAAACTATCAGCAGGATGAAAAGTATAGTAAAACGTGAATTTTTATGAAAATGAATTAAATCACAAAGCTGGAAACTTGAAGAATCAAGTAGATATTTTAAATGTTTATGAGGAACAGCGTTCGTTGAAAATTGCCAGCTTAGGAATAGAAATTTGTAGAGGATCTCACTCTCCTCTTGTTGGCCACAAAATACTTCTATTATTGAATTTATTAGATCAGACATAAACAAATTTTTTCCTATATGGTTATTATTATATGGACGGAAACAGATTTGGAGCTATGATGCTAACACCTCAATAAGTACCTCGTAATGGCAAAATTTTAGATTATTTCAAAATAACGGTATATCTGGCATCAAATGTGATTCTGATGATTTAGTTACGTTACGTACTTTTTTACGTGCCAAAAATTCAACTATGAGCTTTTTTTCCCATATTCAACAAAAAAATATCACGTAACGTAGCCAAATCGCAAGTTTTTCTGCTGATATGGCTATGTAACGTGCTCTTTTTTCTTACCAAATTATACAAGTACGAGTTTTTTCAAAATAAACTTGAGCATTGATCACTTGTCAACTTTTCGAGTTGAGCAAGCAAATCGATGGAATAACTTTTGCTGCGACTCATACCTTTACTACGACGGGAAGTTTTTGCAAATCCTGCTCTTGAATTCACAATTCAACTTCACCTTCAGCGCAACGAACAACAAAGTCACGCTCCCAGTAAATTCTCACAATTGGAGTGCTTTAGTCTGATTTTTTCCGTAACGGCGCGTCAGAGCTGACTTGTTACCTTCCCAATGCAATTACCTGCACTGCACTCATCCATTACATTTACAGTCATTGCCGAAATTCTGCAAGCAAAGAAAAAGCAATTATGCTCAGCTAATGCAGTGGGCGATTACTCCGTCGGTTTAAGAGCAAAATTAATTGTACTAGAGACATTTTGGAAGCTCAATTAAGCTTGCATTGTGCACAGTGCAGCAATACTCGTTGCCCAGGTCACGGCTGTAATTCGTACTGGGTAAATTTGTTGCGTAAATTATCTCCGGCTCATCAGCACAGGCATGCCAGCAGCCGGCTTGACCTTCTCCCTCCCTACTCAACGTCTCGTTAGCGGGAAAAATTGAGGTCGTTTTGCCGCGCATTGCTCTCAATACTCGCCTTTTGTGGTGCACTGCTCTCAATACTCGCCTTTTGTGGTGCACTGCTCTCAATACTCGCCTTTTGTGGTGCACTGCTCTCAATACTCGCCTTTTGTGGAGCACTGCTCTCAATACTTGTCTTTTGTGATGCACTGCTCTCAATACTCGCCTTTTGTGGTGCACTGCTCTCAATACTCGTCTTTTGTGGTGCACTGCTCTCAATACTCGCCTTTTTGGTGCACTGCTCTCAATACTCGACTTTTGTGGTGCACTGCTCTCAATACTCGCCCTTTGTGGTGCACTGCTCTCAATACTTGTCTTTTGTGATGCACTGCTCTCAATACTCGTCTTTTGTGGTGCACTGCTCTCAATACTCGTCTATTTATGGTGAAATGTTTGCAATACTCGCCTTTTTCTGGTACATTGCTCTCAAAACTCGTCTTTCGCCATACCCGATTTTTTACGGTGCATTGCTCATGAAAGCTTACTGTTTTCTTGTGCTATGTTCACAATACTTGCCCATTTGTAGTTCATTACTCACAAAACTGGCCTTCCTTTGGTACGTTACTCTCAATACTCGTTGTTTTGTGGTGCATTACTCTTAATACCTACTATTATGCTGAGACATTAAATTCAATAATTGCTATTTTACTCTGTTTTCCTCTCAATACCCTTCATTTGTACTATCATTGGAGTCAATTCTCTTCACTATTACTAGAGCAATGCTCTCAACTGAACTATTTAGATTATGGATTCTTTACTTTCTCCCCTCCCTCATTTATACGTAACTCGCTTCCTGTTTTTCGTTATCAGTCGAATTTAATTTTTGTTCATTCTCGGAACCAGCTTTTCATCACCCACAGCACCAGGTTTTATCATCGTCAGCATCAATTTTTCATGATCCCCAGTATGTACCAGGTTATCATCACCCTTAGTACCAGCTTTTATCATCCTCAGCATCAATTTTTCAAGGTCCCTAGTATGTACCAGGTTTCATCACCCCCAGCACCAGCTTTTATCATCCTCAGCATCAATTTTCCATGGTCCCCAGTATGTACCAGGTTATCATCACCCCCAGCACCAGCTTTTGTCATCCTCAGCATCAATTTTTCATGGTCCCCAGTATGTATCAGGTTTTCATCACCCCCAGCACCAGCTTTTATCATCCTCAGCATCAATTTTTCATGGTCCCCAGTATGTACCAGGTTATCATCACTCTCAGTATCAGTTTTCATCACCCTCAGTGCTAACCTTTTATGACCCACAGCACCTCTCGGGTCCGGGTATCTAACAGCGCCCCACCCCGCGGCACGAGGGCGCCCACCAGTTCAGCCCGGGATGTAATTTCTCCCCAAGCATGCACAAGTTTGGGCGGCAGCGACCGGAAAAAATCGCTACTTTCTGTAGACTTTTGGCCGTTCTAGATAATTGGGAATTGTTTCTTGACTATTTCCTCGAAATACATGACGCTCCAAGCAGCAACGCCAGAAAATTCGTCACTAATTGGGAATTTTTTCGTGACTTGTTTGAAAGAGATCCGCTCTCACTTCTAAATCAAATACATTCGAGCAGTTTTGTGTAAAACTAACGAAATCAATCTGGAGAGAATGGACAAATTTTTCGGCCAGCGTAAAAGTTCTTGTCTTCGTTACTCCTTTTGAGCCTCACACGAAGTATTTTCACACATTCTCGACTCGCAAGAGGACGAGCAATGCTCGAATTTCCTTTTAAGGGAAATGAAAATTTGAAAACACCAAATTGGTTGATCGTAGAATTTAATTTCAACTTTCTCATGTCACTCCACTGCGCTCAGAGTCTAGGGTTTACGGATTGGAACATGTTGAACATCTATTACCTGGTTATATCTTCAATATTAATGCTCGTATGAAAAAAGACACGATAGAAAAAAATTACATTTATCTCTAAAGACAATTAAAGAATCGCAAAAAATGGATATTGACATACTCCGCTCCGAAACTCCTTTTGGCATTGATTTCTTTGAAAGCTTGAGTTGACCAAAATGCACAAGACCAATTTAAACAATTCATTTCTAAATGCTGTAAAACAGTAAAAATATAAAGGCTATATGATTTCTACTTGGAAGTTAATAACTTCGACTGAACTATGTGAAAATAAGTTAACGCGACTGGAGGTCTAAGATCGTAGTCTTTCTAAGAAGTGTTTGTGCTCCAGCACTCACTTCTGACAGCAGTCTTCCCAATGATAGAAGTGTTTCTGCGACGCTTTTCTGGACTTGAAAGCAATAATGCTGCTGCGTTCCGTGCGGGGTCTTCTCGGGGGTCAAATGAGAACATCTTCCCGTGCTCTGTGGGCTGAAAAAACATTCAGAAATTTTTTTTCTTGGAGTGGAACGTCTTTCTCGTTTCCTAATACTTGGAAGAAGTATTGTAGCAGCCAAAAGCCACTTCTCTTGTTGAGAAAAATTAAATCATCAGTTCATTTTTCTTCGGGCAGCGAAATAATCAGAATTTTTTTCCAGTTTCTTTCACCACGGTTTTTATTCATTTACTTCAAATCATCAGAAAAGTTCTTATAACGTCATAGTGGATTTTTCATTTACGTCATTTGAAGCGCATGGTATATCAGACTATTTAACATCCTTGATAATGTAGGCAATGCTGTTCATGTAGGCAGCCCCCAACATTGGTCCATCTTATATGTGTGGATAAGCAAAAAATAAAAACATCCTTGTCCTGTGGGGTTTGTTCCATATAAGCTTTATGTACCAATTTTAAATATTTTAAGGTATATTTATGCTTGTCTACATCAGCAAAGCGTCGTGCGTCTGCTTTGCATTAAATTTACTTTGTCAATGGGTTTATTCTTCCTTACTCGATTTCTACTTGAAATTACGTTCTGTAGCTCATGTCTGGTGCATAAATACTGGAAAGGAGTACGTTTCCAACCTAAAATGGCTGACAGCATCTTTTGTGTGAGAATGCTCATTATGCAGGAGCAATTAGCTGGTGAAAATGCAATGATATCTACGTCTAAAACAATGCTTCTACGTGTATAGCAATGATTATGTGTCGAAAGTAATGATTCTGAGTCTAAAACAATGATTGTGCGCCTAAAGAAATGATTCTGCACCTAAAGAAATGATTCTGCACCTAAAGTAATGGTTCTGCTCCTAAAGTAATGGTTCTGCGTCTACAGCTGCTTTGATCCTTCTCAGCGCTTTCACGATAGAAAAACGACGCAAGTTTTAACACGAAAGTTTCATCACAGTAAGAGGAAGTTTCCAGGAATGTTTTTGTTGCTTTCTGAAAAACGTTTGCTGCTCAAGGAATCAGAAGCCATTGTTGGCTTTGTCGACGTGTTTTGAACTTCTCGAGTTTACTTTAATCCAAATCTTTGCGAATATCTTAGCAAATGGAAACAGAGTTGAGTGAAAATAAATTTTTTCCTTTGAAACATGCTGCCAAATTTGTGCGAATAAAACTTATTTTGTGGAGGAGTTTATTTATATATACTCTATCACACAACTCATGGGGCATGTTTTGTGCTGCAGTTGATGTAATGTGTCAGTTGTGGAGGGAAGACATGTAAAACCTCTCACAGACCATTCAGGACGGGACACACACCATGCAGCACGGGACACACACCATGCAGCACGGGACACACACCATGCAGCACGGGACACACCAAGCAGCACGGAACACAGCACAAACTGCACAATACTGTCTCTCCTCACCACAGCACGCAGCAGCCCACACGCTCCTCGCTGCAATATTCCGTGCCGGTACGTGAGCGTCTCACGGGGCCGCGGCTCGCAGGACGCTGATACCGCACCCCGCGCTGGCTGTGTTGGCAGCGTCGTGTGACTTTCGTGCTGTGTGTGTTGGTGTGTGCAGCGTGTGTGGCTGTGTGGGCGTCTGCGGGTGTGTGTGGGTGCAGTGTCAAACATTTCGTGAGAATGTTGTCTAAACATATTGTTAGAATGTTGTCCAAACATGCCGGGAGAATGTTGTCCAAACATGCCGTGTGAGTTTTGTCCAAAGATGTCGCAAGAATGTTGTCTAAGCACTCCGTTAAATGGTTGACAATGGTCATAAGAATGTTCTCTGAATATGTCGTACGAATAATATCCAAGCATGTCGTAAGAATGTTGACCAAAAATTTTGCAAGAATGTTATTCAAACATATCGTAAGAACGTCGTCTAAGGATGTCATAAGAATGTTTCGAAACATGTCGTTAAATGTTCTCCGGTGTCTGATGCCGTCACAGCTGGTGCATAACGTGAGCAACTTTTCGCACACTTTTCCAAGCAGTTTTTCGGTTCACGTTGAAGTGAAGGCGAGTGTCGAAAAAATAACGTTCAACAAAGGAATCCAACCTTGGACAAGGGAACAAAAAACTTTGGATTCTACAAA
>JACJUY010000655.1:170706-181069 GCA_014220935.1 Platorchestia sp. MABIK
GATATTCACCACGAAATTCACCACGATATTGACCACGATATTTACCACGATATTCACCACGATATTCACCACGATATTCACCACGATATTCACCACGATATTCACCACGAAATTCATGAGGCACATTCACGTTTCCGCCGTTGCCACCGCTCTGCCCAGCCTTTCATTGCCAGGACATCGCCGCAAGTTTGACACAAGTCTAATCTGAAACTACCGTCAGTTTGGGAAAAGGAAATTCAAATTTTTTTGTCAAAACTCCCCCGCTTAGATCAAAGAAGCGCGAACTTCTTGCATTTTATACAAGGAAATTGAAGGATGAGTTTCCGAGCAGCTGTGGCACGCGCAATCAACGTGGTTCAGGTGTCGGTTTTTGTCTCGATGTGAAACTTGAGCTTTTGGAATTTGTCCTCCGCAACATCTGCTCAAATGAAATACTTTTACAGCCCCACATCATGCGTTAAATGAAATGAACGCTCTGTGTCTTACATCTTCAGACACTAAATGCATTATTTTGTAATCAATTCTAAGATTTCAATTCAATTTGGCCAAATCTTTGTAAAAATGCTGCTCACTGCATTCGAGGATCACTTTAACAGAGCGCTTCCATTGATCCCGTGATGTTTACATTATTAAAATGAAAACGTCTCATGAGCCAAAATCGCCTATGCAGCCAAAACTATGCCTTCCCCACCTGATGTTCGGTAAAGCCAACTTTAACAAAGAAAATTGAGTATTGTGAAAAAATTGAGATTAGATATTACATGTCTCCTAAATATGATTAGATATTTAAGAGCGTATTAATTAAGAATTTGCTTGCAATGAATTAAAAATCTCTCATTATCAGTGCTCCTTTTGCAAACGTCACCCCTAAAATTCATTTGCGGCACTACTGTAGCCAGTGCCAGTACAACAGTGCAGTATTGGCACGTGTTCAGTGTGAGTATGAAAGTTACTGCTCAGTATCAGAAGCAGTTCTGCTGTTGAGCATCTATGATACCGTTTATTTTAAGTGTTCCTAATAGAAATTTTCCATTCATCGTAACATCAGCCAGATCTGCTTAAAAGCTTGCAGGTCCATAGCATATTTCATGCAGTTAATGACTGCCATAATTACGAGGCTAAAAGCTTTGAGCTCCATTTCTGCTCAAAAGCCCAGCAGATTTCATCAAATTTTTTTATTTTCCAGTCGTAGATTCATTTCAAAAGCATTTTAAAAGAGCCGTATCTAATTATCAGCGCTTTAATTTTAGCTCTGGCAAGCGGTGTGCCGGTCTAAAGCTCATGTAAATCTACAGGGAAACTCAAATGCTCCGAGTCTTCAAACTCGAATTTAAAAATCCTGGGAATTTGAATCGGTGATGTCCCGAGCGTAAAATTATTTGCGGTAATGGGGCAGCAAATGACATGTAAATCGGAAAATTGAAAACAAATTCTTGATCTTTTTTAAAGTTAACTAACATGTAGGAAATTATCTAATATCTGTGTCTGTCGTTTGAAAAATGTCCTGAAGTCATTTTGCGTCATTTGTAACTGTTAAAAAATTTCATGAGGCACGTGTGCTGTTCGAGTTCACGGGTCTCATAATTTGAAGGAGAAAATTTTATTGACGAATATTGAAATGGGTTTTCATAGGTCATATAAACCACATGTATTTCAAAACAATGATACATTACTGATTCATTAAGAACTTTTACCTTAAAAAACGCGGTTAAAATATTGTCTTTCCCTTGGCGTGGACAATCTTTTCAGTGAGCTTGTCTAAACGTGGCGTGGTGTGCAAATACACTTTGAGGGTGAAGGACCCCGGTTCAACACCCCACGACAGATTCAAACGTTTGGCAGAACAGGCAGCTTCTTTGGTGATTGTAAAAAGAAGAGGCATATGAGTTGTTATGAAGGGAACCCTAACATTCATTGAGCTTGGACTTTTTACACTTAGCATTAGAGCTTTGAAACAATGCTGTTACCTAAGCGATTGTAAAATGAAGAGATTAATTTAGATGTTTTTAGATGCAATGAAGATCTTCGTGTGAAGTAGACGAAAATTCTGTCTTCATTCGCGTTTCTTTGTTTTCAATGTCAGGAGCATTGTCTTCCCACACCACATTCAAGCCAAAAATATGATTATTGAGAGCATTTAATCCTTATCCAATTGAATTTTTGCTTACATTGTCGTTATTTCAACCACCGTCATGAGACTGGCACTGGCATCATGTTGTAACCGACATAGGAATAGGGACAGAACTGGCACTCGGCAGTGAATATCACGAGCTCATCAGCGGGCCAGTTTATTAAGGAATGAAGTGTACAAGCGTTTAAATAGAGCGAGCTATAAATAGCACGTGTGGGCAGTACAATTTTTAAAGATAGAATAATGCGGTGTAAAAATTTAAATTCAATGATCACGAGTCGTGAGTCGAAAAATAAACGATCAAATTGTCACAAATTCTGAAATTTTACTATTTATTTGTGAATCGTGACACGACTTCGTTACGTCAGTACCATATGTCAGATATTTATTTGTGCATCTTATTTGATCGGAGAAATTCCATTCGTCATCATAACGCGCCGTTTGTGTTCCAAAACATGTTTTCACTTGGCTGTGTAACATTTTAAATTTGAATCATAAGCGAATACAGTGTTTTTTCGAAGAGCACTTCGAGCGCAAAAACAAGCTTTAGCAGCCAGAGTGGCTCCTAACATCGTTACATTTTGTCTTCCCCTACGCAAGTTCAAAGAAGTCCCTGACCATCAAAGAGGCTTCTGACAAGCTATAGTGTCATCGTGTCCTCGAGGGGCATGGGATAGGGACTAAGTTTAGGTGAGTCAGGTTTGTCTGCCGTATTTTATGTGGACTTGTACCCACAGGAGGATATTGTAGGTCCGCTCTGTCAACTATACATACATAGGAATTGGGGACTTCAGTTTTTTGAGAACCCTTTGCTTCTTTCAGTTTTCGTATTTTCTCCGATATGTTTTCTTTGTCATTGCATCCTTCATAGCTCGTTGTTTCTGTGCGAAGGGCGTCTTGTGGGGGAGCACCCCTTGTGCGTTTCACGTTTTCGTTGGTCCATATGAAAAAAACTACCATCTCTTTCCTGTGTGAAAACATCTTTGTAATGGAAATGGAACCATAACCCGACTACCATACTACCATTTTATTCTCCATTCATGGTATGTTAACTCGAGGGTAGCGGACCGACATCACCAGCACTGGCGCTATTAGCGTTGTAATTACCGCACTATTTATCGTTCAGGTCACGGCCCACACAAAAGTAAAACAGTTCCTTTTTTGCATAAAAACGAATCCGCTGTGACATTCGTCCTAACACTCACTCTCTGATGTCCGAGAGTGACTGACGTCTGACGGCATGAAACTTGGGTAGCCATCTGAGAATGGGATGCTCAGCTTGTTCTTGATGCCATGTGGTAGTCTATTCATTAGCTTTTTGTGAAGTTAGACTATTTGAGGTGTCGGCACGTGTATTCGAGGGAATGTGTTGAAATAGGCGTAATGTCGTACATGAGTTTAAATTTATGACGATGTGAATCTATGGGCTTCAGCAATTATACTCCAACATATAAGTTGCGAGCTCATTTTCAAAAATTATTTGTGTTTAATTTTTCTTTCAATTTTATATTTTAAATCCCTTTCTTGTTTCATTTAGGATTTTCAAATAAAACAAATGTATCCATTTATGAGACATGACTTAGCTACATAAAAGAAAATATTTATATTTTTTCAATATCTACTGAGATAACTATAGGTTTTCAAGTAAAAAAACTGTATTAATTTTAAATTAGAATATTAGCTTTTAAAATTGAGACTGTAAATCTTTCGTGTTTGAATCAAAATAAAATTAGCCTACATTTGATTTCTACTTCACTGGAATCTTCCTTGTGAGTTAATGCAGAACAAATCTTGCCCTACGGGGAAAACTTCTGCATGGAATCCGTGAAATGAAAGGAAACTCGCCAAAGAAGTTCTTCCCATAGACACACAAAGAGCAAAAGTTTTTAGGAGATCAAATACCGTAAGACTTCCTGCCCGAGCGAAGCGCGAATATTAATATGACTTATTTCCAGTGCACGAATTAGAGCTGGAATATTCGGAAAGTTTGATGAATAAAATGACAAAAATCAAGCAAAATAGCATTCGGTAGTTGTCAGGAACAACAAATGGAGGGCACCAGATGAGGCCGTATTGTTGGCAGCGACATAAAGTTTGGCTGGTGTGGCTGCGGGTGAAAACTTTTGGCGAGACCATTAGCTAATTGCACTGCGGCAATTGCCAAATTGCTGACAGTAATTTCTATAGCAGATAATTTCAGTGATGGTACGATGCAGCAAAGTGGTTATGTTGCTTAAGTAGTTTACTCTTGATTTTTTAACATTTGAGTCAATTTTAGCAGCCAATTTTTCACAGGATGTTGATACTGAAAAAATCCTGAAATTTTCTTCAAAAATGAGGAGGTAAAAATTAAATGTTTGAGTGAACGGTACAATATTCTGAGTAGGAGTTTTCTCGTACGTATCAGCTCGATGCAAACTACATGACTGCATGTTTTGGGACGCTAAACTAGTAAAAATTTGTTTCATTTGATTAATCATGGAATATCTACTGAGCGATTGTTGTTATATGTCACTTCTTTTACATGAGAATGATGCACAGCTTCGTCACAACAGTGTGAAATGAGTTTATTCTATTTAGATGATAAAGTTTGTCAAATTAATCCTGCTGTGTGATAGTTCAGTTTTACGGGGCCGCTGCGATAGTTCTAATAAATGAATATTGTGCAAAAAGAGTTCCTGAAAGCTATTTATTTATAATTCTTCAGAATTTTCTAGCCTTGGTAAAAGATATTTTTTCGAGAATTGATAAGTCGATTTCCTCCGGGGAAATTTGCTTTACTGGTTTTGGTAAATTCGTTGGCTGGAAATTTGCATTTAAATTACGATGATGCTCTCGAAAATGTTCAAAAATGTGAAACCATGATCACGATGTTGTTAGATTGAAGCCCCCATTTTCATTTTAATTAATTATTCACTTTACGAAGTCGGAAACTGTCCCCCCTTGTAGGCTTCTCGAGCGAAATATGTGTCTTGCTAAATTACGTCGTACACTAACTTTACTACGACTATAGACAACTTGTTACCAGAACCAGGAGCAATGTAACTTAGTGTCCATGGTACGGTAAAACTCTAACGATATCTTTTCAAGATATCAGACACTCGAACCAACTCAGGCAGTTGTCAACACCGGCGTGAAATTAGTTTTGGCAGGCTCCAGCCTTTGGCAAGTTGTGGTCCCAACACAAAACATAACGCGAGGCGGCCAAGTGCTGCAAACTTGGGAACAAGTTCCTGCGAGATATATTGAAGTCTACGGCAGTGACTATCCAAACTTCAGCGTCTCGAAAATATTCATGATGCGAAATTGCGCCGCGGAACCAACTTGAGGAGCTTACGAAATTTTAAATTAAAGTCGACGTGTCCCCGTCAAATAAGCGAACCCAAAAAGAAAACGGTGAGATGAGAAGCAGCTATGGAAATGTTACGTAAAATTTTAACGTACAGGGAGAGTAAAAATAGTTTTAAAAGAACTGACCAGCATTTTCCTGCTGGGGTGGAAACAAGATTTGTAATTAACAATGCGCTTGTACTTAAATAAAACTAAAACTTAAAATTTAGTTCAGCTCTTTATTATACCTAACTATTAGGTGAAGAAACACCACATTAAATTGGATCACAATTCCCAGACCTGATACTACATCGCTTAAAAAAGCCCCTTAGACTGTCTCAATATTTAACTGTATTTCTTAAAAAGAGACTCAATTATAAACATTTATACTTCAATGCCTTTTCAGTCACTTCATTGAGGAACTTTTTCGAGAGGCCATGTAACAGTTAAGCAAAAAATGTTTTATGCTCTTTACAGTTGAGAAAATATTTTAGACTGATGGACTTTAGGGAACCAGCTAATGTTATTTTCTGCAGTTTATTGCAGAGATTTAAACAAGACTCCCAACGGTGGGATGTTTGCCAAGAACTTTTCATTCAGTCTGAAGTTGGTGGAAACGGAAGTGCCTTCTTCGCTATCGTTGGTAGGTGCAAGTGAACGATATAAAGAAGACATATATTCTAAAATATATAAGAGCACACAAATACATATTCCTGAGCTTAACGAAAAATCATTTACATTATAATCATGT
Source organism: Platorchestia sp. MABIK (assembly GCA_014220935.1). Taxonomy (NCBI): domain Eukaryota; kingdom Metazoa; phylum Arthropoda; class Malacostraca; order Amphipoda; family Talitridae; genus Platorchestia; species Platorchestia sp. MABIK. Next base: position 176,919 of record JACJUY010000655.1, read on the forward strand.
TTATTTAGCATATTCCTAAAAATTACCGTAAAAACAAGAACAAGATTACGTACACGAAAAAAATGGAAATTTAAATCTTGGAAAACATTTTTCTCGTTGTTTTCAAAACAAGGTTAGAGATCTTGCAGCTAAATTTGAAAGCTCTTTTAAATGAACCGAGGCCTCCATGCTATTAGTGAGAGCTCGACCTGAGCGCTCGTGTACAAAATGAAAAGAAAGATTCTTTTCCCGCAACAGACTGATGGGATCGAATGTTTATTTGCAATCTCTAAACAAAAACTAACATTTGCATGCACGAGTGCACTTTTTTGATTGGAGAATACGCAGCCAGACAAATTTCCCTGAAAGAAGTGAGAATTTTATGAAAAAATAGAAATTACCCGGAAAGAAATAGAAAAAATTGAATGTTGGATGTGTGCTTTCCTGGAGCGCGTGGAAAGTTCTAAAGCCGTGCAAAAATTTATTTCCTTTTAGCAATTTTGAAGAAAACAATGCTCGGTAATTTTATTGGCGATTTTCCCACAAAGTTGTTAGTGGGTGTGCAAAAATATAATTGAAGAATATCGTTAAACTGGAGATTTAAGTTTCCTACGGGGAGGAATATTCATCCTCCAAAAAAAATCAAGTACAGCCGTACAAGGAAATACCCACTTAATTTTTGATTATGCGAAGATGAAAGGGATTAGGTAATGGTGAAGAGTAAATTTCAACTACATGGTAACATGAAGAAAAACTGATTCCATGTTTTCTACTAATATTGGATACATTTATTCCATTGTTTGCTCCAGAGGAGCAAGCCGGCAATTCATGATGCTTGAATTATTCTTTAGGAATTTATTTGAATTTGAATTATTCTTGGCAGGAGTAAAACTCGTACTCATCAGTTGCTATATTCATCAGGCACGTTACCAGTCAAGTGAAACTCAATTAAGTCTTTCTGAGGCAAAATTCATCTCGATTTTGGAAATGAGTGATGAATAGGAAACTGATTTCAACGTGTATAGTTTGACGATTGCCATTCGAGAATTTATTTTCAACCCACCCATTTTAGTTTTCTTACTCTTTCTTGCGAGTTGCCTTCATAACAGCACATTGCCGTTATCCTTTGGAGAGCAATCTCTTTGTGGGACCACTGCCAGAAACAAGGAAAAGAATTTCCAGCTTCATCTTCCCGCCTTCGTCAGCCAGTTCCATTGAACACGTCATTTGCATTGGCCCGACACTCACAAAGCTCATACCACTCGTGAATGTGAGTGTGGTTTATGCAAGCCATCGATTGTAATCTTAAGCGGATCTTGAATTTTTCATCTTCACTCAAATTGAGACTGATTGTCTTATGGAATCTCAAATATAAAAACCGTGCATGAATATAATAACCCGACTAAATCTATGAGTAGGCTTAATGTCCTGGAATTTCTGATCAATTCATGACCTTTGTAGATAATTACGACGACATTACCTCAAATTCAGCAACCCTTTGTCAAAACTCCTCAGAAACACCGGAACTGCAGATATCTTCGGGATAGTATTTGTGCAGCATCCTGTGAATGGGAGCGGGCAGTGAATACGTAACTCTAAGGTTGCGTCTAGAACTTGCTCAAACTTTTTAAAACGACATTTCACTAGAATTTTGTTAGCTTAACACCTGTGTTGAAATGCTGACTTGACTGATACAAGAATTTATCTCAAACCCGAATAAGTAGAGTTCCTTCATAACTCGGGACCGCACATTTAGATTTTCTTTGAAAAATGTCGACGAATTTCTATGAATACTTGCTACCCTCGTTTCGAGGTAAGAAACTCAGTTTCAACAGAGTCGATCCTCGACTTATACATTATCTGAAGCAAACTTCAACTTATCCGAATGAAAGTGATTCCCGTTCATTTCAGCCATTCACCACTTGAACTGAGCACCTCATGAGTTGAAAAACTGGGACTTGTTTTAATCCCTCTGGTAAAGGTTCTTACAATATGCTGTATCACTTGAGGATCGATAGTAGTCTCTTGGAATAATACTGCATATTTCAGGGCGCCCATGATGGTGCCGGAACTTTCTGTGCCGTCCTAGTGTGCAGAAGTCCAAAGTTGCCAGTAAGTTATTAAATTTAATTGAAAACATTACTTATTATCTTCCTGTACAAAAAAATTCCCCAGGAACGTCAGGAACATCCGCTATTGAATACTATGTTAAAAAAACACTACCGTAAACAAAAACCGCCAACTCAGATGTGAAGAAGGCGTCTGCAGACCCAGTCCCGTGTTTCAATTGACGCTTTGAGCAGCACGGTCTTGCTTTCTTTTTTCTCTATAGTTTCGAGAAGAAAGTGAGAATTGCCTCTAACTTTGCTCGTAAACACTGCCTGGGGAATGGAGCCGTGCTCTCAGGCGGCAGGGGCTTTTAATGGCAGAACTAATCGCGAACACAGCGCTGAACCACAGCTTCAATTAGGGAAACTCTGCGTAGGACCGCAGCTTCTATTAAAGAAACTCTGCTCACGACCATAGCTTCAGTTAGAATAACTCTGTGCGCCGCTACAGCTCCAATTAGGGAATCTCTGCGTAGGACCACGGTTTTAATGAGGGAAACTCTGGTCAGGACCATAAGTTCAGTTAGGGTAACTCTTGGCAAGGTCATAGCTTTAGTTAGGGGAACACTGCGTGGGAATGCAGCTTTAATTAAGTAGGGAAACCTTGGAGAGGGCTACAAGTTCAGTTAGGGTAGCTCTACGCGGCCGTAGCTTCAATTAGGGAAACTATGAATGACTGTAGCTTTAATTAAGGAAACTCGGTTCGGCCTCAGAACCATAGCTTCTGTTAAGGTAACTCTGTGCACGATAATAGCTTCAATTTGGGAAATTCTGTTTATGACCGCTGCTTTAATTAGGGAAACTCTGCTCAGGACGATAGCTTCAGTTAAGGTAACTTTGTGTTCGCTCTCACCGACAACTCGGGAAACTCAGCGCATGACCAAAGGTTCAATTATTACGGAAACTTTCGGTGCACCACAGCTTCAGATAGGGAAACCCAGTGCAGGATCACAGCTTAAGTTGGAAGCAAAATATTTTTCTGAACCACTTCTTTAATTGCCGAAACACTGCTGGAAAACATCATGAGAATTTCAGCCTTAGTTCATAACTGGATTAACATTCGTTCGAGTTCGACAAATAATTCAGCATGATTAAAAAAAAATTAGTTGAAATCACAACAATTAAATGATTTCATAAGTGCGTGGGTTGGGTTCTTCTAACTTAACTTTCCTAATTCCACTTATTGCAGGAGAGGATGACTTTGAGCTTCCTAGAAATGAAAATATAAATTTGAAAGAGTCTCTGATTTCTTTGAAATTGTTTTTGTTTGTTCAAAGAATAAAAGTTCTGTAATCATTTTTGAATCAGAAATATCAGGAAACATTCGGGGCAAAAACACGCTAATATTGGCCAAGAAATTAATGGTGATTCTTGCCCTGACCACTACTTATTTTGCTAAGAAATATTCCACACTTCATGGCGGTTACAATATTTTTTGCATGCTATTTACTGGTCATTTAATTTAAACATGCCGCATTCACCTGTTCCTCTTAAATAAAGAGAATAACACACAAAGTCTGTTATGAAACTCAAAATGATGCAGCTAGAATTTGTAAAATCTGCGCACTAACATCGAATCATTTTTCTAAATTCCGTTTCTTTCAAAGTTGTGAGAACATTGCGCCATTTTTCTGATCATCCATTCACGATACTTAGATCCAAGTTTCTAAAGCTCAGTTTTTTACACCGATCTGGAGCAAATATGCAGCGTTTCCTCCACTCTCGAGAATTGTGAGTTTTTGCCCATTTAGAAGCTAAGAGCCACTCTCACTCGTTCGCGTTTAGGCAATTGCCACTCTTCTCATTTTAAGACTTGCCACTCTGCGTGATTTAAAACTGAAGAGATTTAGGACTCGCTGATCGCGTGTTGATTCGCGTTCGCAATAAATCGTGCAGAGTTAACGCGACTCCGAGCGATCGGCCATATTGGCAAGGGATATCGAGAAACTCTTAAGGAATCAGTGAGTACTGTCCAGGGATCTGACTTATTGGAATCTTGCGCTTGTTTAGGGCTGTCACGGCGGACGGAATTTCAAATTAATCGTGAAAGGAAGTTTACGCAGT
>JACJUY010000656.1:0-37534 GCA_014220935.1 Platorchestia sp. MABIK
ATACGGATAGCGGAATGGGGTGGTTGTCCTAGCCTTGATCCTGTGCGGTAACTGACTCCCCTATGCTGGGATTTATCCCGAAACGTTCCAAATATGTTTAGAATTTTATTCTTCGCTTTTAAATTTTTAATAAACTTGCGTTATCGCCAAGCAAAAGATGTGCTTCATTATTATTTTTATTTTTGGGTTTTCCAGCCATTTTCGATATTCAGACGAAATCACAGCGTAATTTGATAGAGTTGCTACGTTTAGGTCTTATTTTAGGAATTTGTGAGGGAGTGAGGATCATCCCAACGTTTTAGTGCCGTGGTGTGTCAGCTTTGGTCTGACGGAGGAGCGATGGTGTTTCTAGTCGCGGGCATCCGCGCTGGCGATGGTTTGGGCCTCATGTGAGGCGGAGTAGATTTTCTCTCTAGAGGTCACTCATTTTCAGTTGGTGAGTCATATTTCATGAAGCAGACGAATTTCAAATAAGAAAAGATTCAGAGGGGGGCGTGGCCCGCAGATGGCGGGGCCAGTCAGTAGTTCAGGGAGGTTCGGCTCAACGCCGAGGTGAGCTTGACGCTCTTGTCCGTAGTCGGGACATTCGAGAAGGATGTGTCGGATTGTTGACGGCACTATACAGTTTTCGCAGTACGGTTGCGGTCGGCCCACCAGCAAGTGGCGGTGCGTGAGGCGCGTATGGCCTATTCGGAGCTTAGCGAGAGCCACTTCCCAGAGTCGATCCCTCTGACATCAGCGAGAAGAAAAGATTTTACTTGTGCAGATCCCTGACACTAAAAATACCCGTGTGACATGGCCTGAATCCTAGACGAGATTGAGGTTGACAGTACTCTAAAGAAAATTGCGATTTATTTTGATCCAATGTGAGAATGGCTATAAAAACTTCGAAATGCAAAGAGAATAAAGATCAGTACAGCATTTGCGACAAAAAATAATTGTTAAACTAAAGAAGTGGGTAAGAACTGCAAGCAGGTAAGTGCGAATGGGGGTCATTCGTACTCCAAGAAATGCTCGCTAAAACAGGAATAGCAAATGGAAGAGCAACGACGAGAAGACTAACAGAATCGCGAAACAAACGTAAAACGTAGGTACCACACAAACCAGATTGAGTGATTATAAGAAAGTTTTAGCCTTCCTCACCACAACAAAGATGTTTAAAGAGAGGAAGGATGAAGGCACCATATAGTATGGAGTTAAGGAAATTCGGAATCTATGCACAAGGTGCATTAAAACAGTAAGCTGAGGAAGTAGTTCACGAAACAAGATAAAATTTGAAAGAAATAGAAGGTGCTGAAAAACAGAACAGTGAACCAAAATAAGATTGTCCATAAGAAAACAAAAACCTGTTCTATTTCGACAAAAAGAAGGCTGACCTAACATTCAGCTCGGGACCGCACACAACCTTGAACCAGATCTGAGTTAAACATTGCCAAGAATTTTTCAAGAATTTTTTTAAAGAATACTGGCAATGTTAAAAATTAGCTTTAATCAGTGTACCCCACTTCAGACATATCGAACAAGCAAGCAAACCAACTGTCATACGAAAAACATGGTCGATCTCGAACAATAGATTCCATTAGCCGCAGTAACTAAAGACAACTGTGAAGGGAAAATTTCAAAACCATACATCCTTTGAATATGAGACAGAAAAAGGTGACGTCCAATCGATCCTCGAGTTTTACGATATCGTCTTATTTAAACCTTTCCTTTCACGGATAAAACTGGGTCAGGTTTTAAACTTAATCGATGCTTGATTCTAGTTACGAATAACTGGGACTAGTTTGTCCCAGCAAAAGTTGAATTTCACTGAAGAAGATGTGAAACTCCAGGATCGTCATGACAGACTCATAATCTGTGCGAGCACAACATTTTTAGAGACGTAGGCATCTGCATCTAAAAAAATTCCTAAACCATTACATTTCGGTCGACCAGAAAGACAAGTGGAGGAAACCAGGTAAAAACGGTGGAATTTCACAAGTCTTGTTTACGCAGAAGAAACACAGACGTGCACGGAAGATAAAAAACTCTACATATCACGTCATTAAAGGTGTTGCAAGAACACAAATAATATCACAGAACTATACACACCTTCTTTTAGAAGTTGACAAAGCCGCAAATACAGATTTAATATTAGTCAAGGGGGCGGTATTCCAATACTTACACATGAAATTATATTACAGACTCCACTCCAAGTTCCAGATTAACATAATGAAAATTAGATTAAATGAGACAACAAATTAGTTCATGCATTCCAAACCACAACTAAGGTGTTCCCAAAAGAGAAAGCAGGAAGGTACCAATTACTGCAGCATAGAATCAAGAGAATGGGGAATCTATGAATAAGATGTGTCCCCACACCCTGCGTATAGAAACAGTAAAGTTGAAATTTATGAAACAAGATAAAAGTTCAAAAGTAAATATTAGGCGCTAAAAAGAAGACAGTACTAAACCGAAAAATAGTCCGTAACAAAACAAACGAAAAACCTATTCTATTTCAATAAAAAAGAAGGCCTACTTAATCTTAAGCCCCAATACGTACATTTTCTTTCCCCAGAGTGCTAATTCCCATAGAGACAATAGTTGTATTTCTCTACGGGCACATAATGAAGGTTATTTTTCAACATTACAAGTAAAAAATGCAGAATGATAAAGCATAGTTACAACGCCCAGATGAACCTCTCTTCCAAACTTCAGTATGACCGAGAGGATGCCGTCTACGATGAAACTAAGCAAGTGCAGTAGCCATTTCTTCATGGACAACCTAGTCCGCTAGACGAATTCCATTTGTTTGTTCATTAGAATTAACTTGAAAAAAAGACAAAGCGATGCGAGCCTCAGAATAAAGGAAGCGCTCATCTATGATAAAAGAGAGCCCGGCCTTGAGCGTCTCCAATAACGCCTCGATATCGCACACATTTGATAAAGGATACTTCATCAATATAAAACGAAGTGAACATTTTGGAATGTGCAAACCAACACGTTGACTAAACGACGTCAACCGCGAAGTAACAAATTGAAATTGCACCCAGTAAACTTAAATTACTTTCAGCAAAAAATAGGCTATTTTTCTCGAAAGAGATGCAAATGTTATGCGAACGTTTTATTCAAAATATAAACGTTCAGTTGTGTTCTATGCACGCTATGCAGACAAATCTTGATCATATATAGATAGCTACTGCACCCAGCTCCAGCAAAGCGAAGGGACACTTCAAGAGCGTATCACGACTGCGTTTAAGACAAAAGCGATACAAGACTTAACTCTAGCACTGCAATGACATGAATGAAGACAAGCTAAACACGATACGTGAACAAATCAAACGTGCCAATATGTACACAGGACTGACAAGCTGCAAAGGTATTACTACACCTCGCTACGGAACATTATAGTAAAATACTATGCACACGCACAAACCTAGCTGGCAAGGCTTGACATCAAAAAGGCTAAGGAAAAATAACGGATGAGGATACATGGCGAGGAAGAGATAGCTAAAATAGCCTTGCTTCAGGGCGCATAAAATCAAGAAAATTATAAGTTATTTCAAAACGTGGATTAAAAGAAAACGAAAACGCTAATACACGGTTAGTTGACAAACACAAACAGGACTTACTAGCTCTGTCGTACTGGCTGGCAGGCGAAGGTCGGCACTGGATATGTTAAGCAAGCTCAGCTACGGGCCTGGGCCAGGGTCACCAAATTGGTCTTTTTCACACCAATATGACCAAATTTGCTCTCTATCCATATATATAGCATCGAATTCGAGAATTTTGGAAAAAATCCAATCTGGCAACCCTGGTCCGTATAACGCATCAAAACAAAGCAAGGCTTTCCTACAGATAAGTCAAGAACTTTGAGTTATGGCAGCTTCAGAGGCAAAAGTTAGCAATAGAGGGACGAGCTCAACGCACAGTTGTGGACGTGTCGTAAAGGTCAGTAGCGATATTTTTATTAAAGTACTACTACCAAAACCCCAAAAGAGAAGTTTTAAACTTGAAATCGAGGCTCAACGGCAGTCAGCCTCTGATTCCCTCCACGATAATTCCCTTAAACACGCACCAGAGTAGGAGCACTAAGAAATCAACACTGACACCAGAATGCAGCACTAAGTAACCTACACTGACACCTGACCTTTACATCACAAATTTACATTGCTGACGCTTTGACTTGTCTGTATCAGCAACGCAAGGGAGGGAAATTAAATAAAAAAGCAAAAGCGCACCACAAGACATGCAATACATGTTAGAGTTACAAAACATGAAATAGAGCAGAGGAGCCCCTTTACATAGACAGTGCACCGTTATAATACACAATTCAGAGCACCGTTACAAAACGGTGACGCGTTTAAAGCTAAAATCTACGTATAAAATTCGCAGCAGCATTCTACGACTACGTCATGCTAAGGAAACAAACACAAAAAATTTACAGAAAATAATTTTTACCGCAAGTCATTTCAAAAGCGCACGATTTTAAAACAGGAAGCAAGTACAGTTTTTACAAGCAATGAAATATCAGCAAGTTCAAGGTTAACATTACTTTAATGTAAAATATTACTTCAAATCATACTCCTTACGACCAGGAGACTAATTTTTTATTACGTATACGTCGTTGTATTGCAGCGGTATAGCTGGCAGTGAAAGTTTGGCTAAAGGTTTTGCTACGTGATTTTTGCAGGCCAAAATCTTCCACAAGTGAGTTTTTTCCATTAACGTTTGCGCATTACGCATCTCCTAAAAGTACGTATGGGTTGCCTATAGGAGCATTGCGTCAGTCTCGAATATCTGACAACATTGCAGAATTGCCGAAGGCTCAGAGCTAAAATTTAAATTGAAAATCCAAATGGTTCAGTTTGTGGCCAACAAAAACATCGCGCAGCATCGGCAAGTCAAAGCAACATTTTCATTGCCAGCTGTACCGTTACAACGACGTGAATGGTTTTAAAATCAGGCGCAAATATCTTGTAGTGTCGTTCACAGCAAAGTGATAATAGTATTAAGGTAAGAAAAAGAGTTCAGAATGCGGATTAGATTTGATGGGTCTTACGGATGTGGATTTGATGGGTCTAAATATGATCAAATACAAATAGAGGAAAATGTGTTCCCCTAGGTTTTGATTTCATGGAAAAACAAACTGAGCACACGAATAGACGTCGCAAATGGTCAGGAGTGAAACTTGAAAGCTTGGGATACAAGATGGAAGGCAGATGCAAGTATTCATACTTATTGGCTAAATGCGATACGATGGGAATTGGAGAGTTTGAGGAGCCATGGTTGTAAGAAGAAAATTAAGAACCATGGTTGAAGGACAAAAAAGTTAGCGGCCCATGGTTGTAGATGGAAAATCACCCAAGCAAAGTAGGCAGGTCTGCCCGTTGTGAGGAAGCAGAAGTAGGAACAGATACTTATATTTATAGTTCACTTAATGTGTAATTACAATTACGTAGAAAAAGCTGCATCCCGTGGGGCGTTGACGATCATCTCAAGTTCGTTCAAATTCATTACACGACTTGCTAGTAACCTCGAGGACGCTTACACGCAAATGTGAAACAACAAAACATCTGAAAAGGTTTACGACTCAAGTTTAGCTGCCTAATCTGGAGCATTGCCTTCGTGGAGTGGGCGCATGAGCAGTAAACCTGTGAATATTATATGAATTCGTTCACACTCCACAAGCCGAGGGCAAGAAGAGACATGACAGCATACATCGCAAACTGAGCTTCAACACACATTCCAAAATATCCTACCTTTTAGTGAACATCAGCAATTTCAGCAGAGCGCGAAATCTTCAGGAGATGAAAAATATTTTCAACAGCGTTAACTCTCACTTTCGTAATTGAACTAAAAGTTACAGACTTGAAAGAAGAAACTCACTCACAAATGCGTAAGGAAGCCCATAACTTTGAAGCCATATAAATAATCTTACACATATCTCATATATTAATAGCATTCCTCAACTGCAGTTAAAGTCTCACACACAATCTTGCAATTCATTTTCTTAGACTTCGATATTTATCTTAACAGCTGCAAAACTCTCGACTAAACAATACACGTCCAGGTGGCCAAAAAATGTCACAGAACTACAAACACTCAGATCAGCCACAAAGAAACTTCTCAGTAGCGTCAAAAACTTGACCCGTTCCTATACGGCTTCTTGAACTCCTGGCAATAGAAGGCTATATTGCATGGAAATAACCTCATAAATTCTACTAAGACAGCATAAAAATACATCCTTCTCGCTGCGTGAGGCGTTACATCAAAAAATTGAAGAAAAGAGATAGAGTGGAATAGCTAATACTAAAGCAAAAGCTTGCAAGAAGCAAAAATTTTCTTGTCCAAACAGAAGACAGGGAAAACAGAAATTACCATAAATAGCACCATGAAAAAACTGAGAAGATTTTCAAAACCAGAGCTGCTGAATATGCAGTAAAGAACATAGCTTACCTCCGAAATTCTGGCAAACAGTTTGAAATGAGCACTGGAGTCCTGCGTACTTGTGAGGATAGCCAAGTCCCCTGATATACGTAAACGAGAACTTTAAACACACCTCTTATGAGGACAGCCTCTACAATACTCGGTAGCAAGGATAACTGGTCGCGTTTCCAAAGGTTTATGGTGCATAGTTTTAATGATGTGATGGTCACAGCAACTCGAGTGTGTGTAATGCGATAAATATACCTACCATGGCTCAGTTCACGAACGCTTCTGGTAACGTTCTCTCGGTGCATGGCAGACAAGTAGACGCTTATTTCAAGCGATCAACTTGAATAGCAGTTATATGGCACAACTTGAAGCGGATTACTGCATTTCTGTACACAACTCAACTATTACACTAGGGTAAGATAAGATCTGCAATGCAACGTCATTTTACGTGCTTCTAAAACTCCACCGCTACGAAGCTAATGAATGCTAACGTTAATGACATGTTTTGGTGACATGGGCCAGATACAAAAACTGAGTTCCGTCAGCACAAACATGGACATATGAGCATCACACACAATGCAAATCGGCGGCAAATTTTCCTAAGTAAACATTCACATCCAACTCGAAAAACAAAACGGAAAACTAGAGCACCAAGTTTCAGAAGGACTGCTGCACCAGCAGCAATCAAGTGCTCCCTTAGCTGCTGGAAACAGTGCTACACGTAAATTAGATGCCTTCACCTTGCAATGTGAATTACACATGATCTAACATATACATTCTGACTCTTCTCGCCGTACTTAATAAAAAATTTGTTCGAAGTAACTTATTCATGTGAAAATCACATGCACAAAAAATGAGCGATGTCTCAACCTCCTCTAAGAAGCTCGCAATTGGTATTTGCAGATGCATCTTCATATAGGGAATAACTTATCAATAAATTTGCGCCCTAACGGGAACAACAGAAGTAACTTTAAAATACAGGGGCGGCAGGCCAAGCTGTACAGGAAGATTGACAGCCTCGAAACTAGAACCTCGGGAAGCAATGAAGCAATAGAATTACGTTACTTCAATGAGCTTCTGATTTGCCACTTATTGACACAGTTATGTTATTTTCTGAGCCTCATTGCTCTAAGCACATAGGAAATGAAGCACTACCTGCAATGCTAATCTCGCAGCCCGACTAGCAGTGCTACATCACTGCTCACATGGGGACAACAAGCGCGCAACCGACGTAAATCAAAAGGTTTACTGGCTTCTCAGCTTATATAATTACAACTCAAATGTAATGTACGAGGTATATCTCTCTTCAAGTATCAAAAATTCTACAAATAATCGTTCAATTTTAGTGTAAAATAGTCTTGCCCCGAACAAAGGCAGCATAAATTCACCAGTGAACATAAATACTTCTGTACATTATCAACTATGCCAATTTGAAGAAGAATCATTCACTACCAGCGTCAGCTAAAAATTTTCTTACACTTCAAGTGCACTGAGCTACAGAGCTTATATTTGCTAATTTAAACTTGAGTTACACAATAACTCGAAGAAAGAAGACAGAGCTCTAATGAGCTCTTTCATTCACGCCAGTGGTATGATATGGCTTGCCACAGGCCTCCACACTCTTTCAACCATTTCTAAATAAGAATTACTCCAGCCTTTTTTCATATATTATTCCCCTGACGATTTCAAAGATAGAAGAGAAGCTTAGTTTATACGTCAAAGTTCCTTAAATTTATTAAGGAGTCCTCGAGAGACCTACGCAGTACCAGCGGCTTTAGAATACAAACTAGGCGAATCTACCAGCAAAGCCGCGATCACACGGGGGTAGGATCATGCCGGCCCCTGCCACGCCCGGCCGACTCGAGGGAGTCTGTAGTGTGGAGTGTCCTCAGTGTGTCCTCGTAGTCATTGGCAGGCGGGTCCTCGGGAGGCGCGAGGTCCAGAGACACAGAGAACGGCGGGTGGGATTCCAGCAGCGACCGCAGGGGGTTGGAGTCCAGACAGTGGCGCACTGAGTCTGGTGAGACGCTCGAGGCGCCGCCACCCCTGCAACGTCGGAGTGGTCAATGGTGAGACGATTGGTGAATGGTGAGAGGATTGGTGAATGGTGAGACGATTGGTCAATGGTGAGACGATAGGTCAATGGGGNATTGGTGAATGGTGAGACGATTGGGAAATGGTGAGACGATTGGTGAATGGTGAGAGGATTGGGGAATGGTGAGACGATTGGTGAATGGTGAGACGATTGGTGAATGGTGAGACGATTGGTGAATGGTGAGACGATTGGTGAATGGTGAGAGGATTGGTGAATGGTGAGAGGATTGGTGAATGGTGAGAGGATTGGTGAATGCTGAGAGGATTGGCGAATGTTGACAAGATTGGTGAATGCTGAGAGGATTGGTGAATGCTGAGAGGATTGGTGAATGCTGAGAGGATTGGTGAATGGTGAGAGGATTGGTGAATGGTGAGAGGATTGGTGAATGCTGAGAGGATTGGTGAATGCTGAATGGATTGGTGAATGCTGAGAGGATTGGTGAATGCTGAGAGGATTGGTGAATGCTGAGAGGATTGGTGAATGGTGAGAGGATTGGTGAATGCTGAGAGGATTGGTGAATGCTGAGATGATTGGTGATTAGTGAGAGGATTGGTGAATTGTGGAAGGATTGGTGAATAGTGGAAGGATTGGTAAATTGTGGAAGGATTGGTAAATTGTGGAAGGATTGGTAAATTGTGGAAGGATTGGTAAATGATAGAAAGATTGGCAAATGATGGAAGGATTGGTAAATAGTGGAAGGATTTTAAATGGTGGAAGGATTGTAAATGATGGAAGGATTGGTAAATGATGGAGAGATTGAGAAATGATGGATGAATTGGTACATGGTAGAAGAATGGTAAATGAATAAAACTGGCAAGAGTGGCATACACTAAATGGCATGATGAGTGAACAGTAGGAGTGGTAAATGGCAAGGGGAGAGGCACAAACATGATGGAAGCGATAGAAAGCAGTGGCGAGTCGTTTTCCGCCCACTGGAATGGATGGTCGTGGGTTTGAAGCAATTAGCCTTTACTTGCAAGACGGCGCACATCGAGTGTATACAGCGTTATGTATCTAACTCATATAGTGTACTGGATTGATGAAGATTTTTACAAGGTATAGTGCTATTGGCCCATTGAAGGAAATACTGTGGCGGTGACAGGTAAATTATTGAAGACTGGGCAACACGAGAGTAACAATAATAAACTCAAATGAAATGTGAGATATTTTTAGGAATAGCACAACCACAAGAACAAATGGAGAAGTAGAGTAAAGAGAATACAGGAGAGGAGCGCCTTTCGAAATTTATCCATTAAAATTAACACTTTGACTACAATTGGTAAATCTGAAGTTCAATATTCAACTCAAATTTAAAGTAAATTGTCGTAAGTAATTCTGAAAATACCAACCATTAACTGGAGCATGCCCTCATTTAGCTTTAACTAGGTATTTATGGAAATTAAGTTTGTGACCACTGGTCGGTCAGCAGCATTACGAAAATCCCCTCCGTGGCCACCAGTTGCGCACGTTGCGGTCAAAGTGTCAAGACCACCACACACCTCAGTAGAGCAACAAGACCACCCAAGACCCACCCGCTGACGGACGGTGACTGCAGCACTTCTGAGAGCGGGAGCGTAGCTGAGCGAGACCCGCCGTCTGGGCACCTGGTGAACACTCAATAGTAACAGCATAGCTATAAATTGGCTTTTAGCAGCATGATCATTGCAATGATGTTGCAGTTATTGGGGGCACCTGGTGAACACTCAATAGTAACAGCACAGCTGCAAATTGGCTACTAGCAACATGATCATTGCAATGATGTTGCAGTTATTCCGCAGTTGTAGTACTCATGGTAAACTTAATTGTATGACTAACTATAAAAATTGTACAAGCTGCGATGTACAGTTGTACTGTATTGATATCTTGTTGCATTTTCATTACTTGATGATGGGTAAAATAGTCTTTACGTTTCAAATACTGTAACAAAAATACTTTGGTCATTCAAAGTGTATTAATGGTTACAAAAAAATTAATTTCTACAGTGGCAAATTAGCCTAAAGCAGTGACTTGCATAATTAAGCAGTACATAAAACGATAAAAGATTTCTTATTATTTAGTAGTCAGAAAAGAGGATAGCATCCACTTTTCATATTAAGGTAAGTATAACTCTGATCCTATTCAAAGAACCAATAAGGTAGTAAAACTCCTTCTGATGTTCCTTGCCACACACTAATTTTAAATGTAAGTTTTTATACAAGCCTTAGAGAAATTGATAACATATTTTAGATAAAAATTATTCGTTGCACTACAGAGCATTGTTTCTTTTTTATTGCGTTTTATTAATTAGTTTTTTAGTTTTTAAGTGCACGATTATAGAAATGGGGGAACATTTTGACAGCTCTTTGAGAGAGTTCTAGCCTCACCGCGAATAGGAAGCTCTGTCATCAATGGAAGGAGGCGAGGAAGGAGGAGTGGAGTCGGAGGAGCCGCTCGTGTCATCAGCGGTCCAGGGGCCGTGCCTGCTGCGCCTGGCCTGCCCTGCCTCTCCTCGCACGCTCTCCTCCATGCACCGCAGCACCTGCGTCATCATGACTCTCCATGTTAAACGCAGCAAGCAAAGAATACTCCTGTTGTACAGGTGTACTCGTGTGTTTATATCAGCTTAGAGGTGTGCATCACTAGCCACACTGCAAACTACTTCTTAATGTGGCGCAGGCACAAATTACATGTATATACAGTTCAACTCTACACCATCTAGGTTCATCTCGAAACCAGTTCTGGTAGAGTTCTAATATAGTGTGTATCTGGTAAAATTTGTACTCTAATTTATTACTCGAAGTCCACTGCCAAGTGGCAGTTTCTACCTCATTCTGCTGTCAGTAAGAACTTGACGCGAATGCCGCTCGAATAGCGATACAATGAGTTACAACTCAAGTAGCAAAGGGTTACCAGCTATAAACGCAAGTGGGAACGATAACTGCAAGACATTTCCAAGAAGTAAAGAATTATTTAACTGGTAACAGAAATACTCTACTCATGCATTTTACTTGCGTGTGTGTGAAAGACATGGCTAGAAAACAAGAGTATTATTTGGAATGCACACTTTCACCTTAGTTCTGCCACTTCCAGCTTCTTTCACATTCTGAATGAATTATGCACGCAGATAAGTTAGTACTGGCCCTCATTTTAAAACTGCTCAGAAATATTAACAGAAACTTGGCAGATCGTGCTAAGAAAAAGGTTTTCTCACGACTCAGGCAATAATAGATTGTAGGCCCTGCAAAGTCATCCGAAATACGAGCAAGAATTTTCTCCCACTGTTGTATTCGAAGAAACATTTTTCTAGAAAGATTAGCAAAGCACACCAAGTGGAAGACTTTTAAATTGTATCCATAAGTGACTTACTAAATACGTTAAACTTCCTTTTATCAACACCTTAACTTAACAAATCTGCAAATATCATCTGCAACAGAAGAAAGACCACATCTTCACGAGCACACAACTAGGAAGGGGACGCTGGAGCAGCACTGACATAGCGGGTGTCGGGACAGGAGAGCTGCAGAGGCTCACACGCCTCCCTGTTGTGTATGATGACAGCGATGACGGCCGGGTGGGGCACAGGCGGCGGCACCATCAGCGGGCTGTCAAATGTCCCGCACGTCTCGCTGCCAAACCCTGTACAGCGCCGCACTTGTCACACACGATACAAAGAAAAATACAGCATTTTCCAAGGGGTAAATTAACATTTCTTTAAACAAATAATGAGGCTTCTTCGCGCTTGTCACACTGCAGCTCGTGTCACACACAATACAAGGGAAACACATTATTTTTCCGAGGGAAAATTAACATTTTTCTAAACAAATACTGAGGCTTCTTGGTAATGTTATGCTTTTTCTCGATTTTGCACCGAAAAATGTACTTACCAGAATGTAAATTCCACCAAGTACGCCCCAAGAATAAAATTGACTCCTAACAGTCAGCAATTTGATCAAATGTGGTGAAACCACTTCTAGCCTAGTATTTTCACGAGTGGACGTCACACAAAAATACAAAATTTCTATAATTTAAATTAATTTCAAGTATTCAATAAGTTTTATCTCATGCAATGCAATATTCAGTTGACATCTTCAACCAATCCAGTGATTGGCTTTCAGGGTGAGCATCACATTACATGGATTATCACTTGTAAGACTAGTTATTACATCAACTTCAGTAAATAAGAAAAATTATTGAAAGAACACACTAGTCCTACAATGATGACGAGTTTGAGGAACAGGTGACTCGCCTTTGCTACCGCCAGAAGGGTGATGGGGACGCGCTCTCAGTGACAGCCTCTCAGCGATGTGCGTGCCCCAGAGGGCAGCCTTGGTGCCCTTGGAGTGGTAGGTGTGTGAGGTGGCCTGCCTGCTGAGCGGCGTGAAGCACGACAGGTCCAAATAAGGAGGCGCCACGTGAATGGAGTGACCGCGGGGAATGTGCACTGTAAGGAGTGGGTCCAAGTCAGGACGGTCGGGACACGCGCGGAGCATGTCTGTGTATCTCGTCAGATTGACACTTGAAGATTCGATCTGAAAAGCAGTGTCTTCGTCGTCCATGGGTGTGAGAAAATCAGCGCTAAATATTTCAGTGAAAAGAAGAGCAGCTAATGAAGGGTAATCTCCAGGTTGTAGACCCCTGCTGTCCCACCATACCTCTTCTGAAGAATACCTCCCACACACTTTGTGACTGCTCTCACCCATGGACGTCATCTCGCTTTGCTGGGAGGAAACTCTCCTGCCAAGACTTCCTCTCCTCAAGCCCTTATCTCCAGGGGCCAAAAGTACCTCTCTGCTTTCGTTAAGAAGCCTCTCCTCACTGTAGCCCCGGGACGGACTGCTCCCAAGAGCAAGCACATCCGAACACTGGTCGTGACTGCACTCAAAACTGATGCCGTGTCTCTCAAGGCCTGACACAGAGTTTACTTCAGGAGCCTCATCAGTTGCAGCTGCACCAGCATCGCGCAACATCCTTGCAGAATCTTCGCTGCGGCCCCGCGCAAGCCTCACACCAGAGGCCGCGCCTCGCCCGCTGGCACCAGCAAGGTTCTTGCCGTGACCAGCCAGACTGAGGCTGTTGAAGGCGCCCGATGCGGCTGTGGTGCAGCGAGGCCTGGCTCCCTCCCCTACGCAGCTCAAGCTGCCTCGACTCACGCCATCTTCCTCGCCATCACCGCCCGTTGAGATGCCGCTGTCAATGCGGCTTTGTTGGTCGGTGGACGGCAGAGCTGGCCGAGTGGTCACCATGATCAGAGGGAAGAGAGTTGAAGGGTAGAAGTGCTCGAGCATTACAGTCGCTTGCTTCAGCGTGGACTTCAGTTCCCGAGTTGTGAGCTTCAAGCGTGTCCTGTTTATGTTAAAAGAGCGTGAATGCCAGGTTATTGACGTCTCATGTCAATGGAGAAAAATTTAGCTAAACATGAAACCTGAGACAAGAATGCAACCAAACCTACCTACCTACTGAGGAACTAACAAACACGATTACAAGTACAAACTAACAAAATGGTGAGTTCAATTCTTTCACAGCACTAAAGAATGAAATGGGGATAAAATACTGGAACATAAAAAAACACTTCCACTTTTTCACACAGGAAGTACTTTTTAAATTGCAGAGTTAATAACTTCCTATGATCACCTTTTATCCATCCAATCACCCTCCATTAAAATTTTTCAGTTTCTAAGAATATTTCGGAATATATTTTGCAGTGAAACCCTCCAAATATACTACTTTCTCACACAAAATTAAGTTAAAGTATATAAATTTAGTTAAAAAATTGAACGCTGAAAACATCAATTACCCTACTAACCATGTACCTGAATAATCGACTTCCAATGTCGTGTGTCAATTTCGAAGAAAAATAGAGCTACTTTTTTCAAACGAAGTTCCACTGTAATTTCATACCATAGCATTAGAATGATGACAGTAATGAACATTGCACCAGGATGATGACTATAATGAACATTGCACCAGAATAATAACTGTGTTGAACAAGACCCCATAATGGTAACTATAATAAACATGACATCAGAATGAAAACTGTAAAAAACAAGACACCAAAGTTAAAACAGCAACAATAATGGCGGTAAAGCAATAACTCCAACACAACAAAATTGTACGTACCAAATGGCACACGGAGACAAAACGCACCTAATTTCGGCAGGCAATCCTAGCTGCAGTTCCTTCTTCCTGGCATCGACCTTCTCATGAAGCGACCTCTGCAGGTCCTTGACCTCCCTCAGCACGCGGTCGTACGGCCCCGCTGCCCCGCCGCACCCACCGCTGAATGGCCCGAATATCGTACGTATGAAGTCCCTGCAATGCAGAGCAAAATATCATATCTAGTGTTGAAATTAAAACAAGAAATGAGGTACAGTGAACAATCGTGAGGTAGTGTGGTCATGAGGGCATCGGGTATTAGTCACTGAATGCTGCGGACCATCACGGTCAGTTATATATACAGCGTGGGCGTTGCAATCATAGAAATGCAATTATCAGAAAAGACATATCACGATTATTATTATTATTATTATTATTTTTGGGTTTTCCCGCCGTTTTCGATACTCAGACGAAATCACAGCGTAATTTGATAGCGTTGCTATATGTAGCTCTTATATTAGGAATTTGCGGGGGGTGAGGATCATCCCAACGTTTTAGTGCCGTGGTGTGTCAGCTTTGATCTGACGGAAGAGCGACGGTGTTTCTTGTCGCGGGCATCCGCGCTGGCGATGGTTTGGGCCTCATATGAGGCGGAGTAGATTTTCTCTCTAGAAGTCACTCATTTAAGTTGGCGAGTCAAATTTCATGAAGTAGCCGAATATCAAGTAAGAATAGGTTCAGGGGGGAGTGTGGCCCGCAGATGGCGGGGCCAGTCAGTAGGTCAGTGAGGTTCGGCTCACCGCCGAGGTGAGCTTGACGCTCTTGTCTGTAGTCAGGACATTCGAGAAGGATGTGTGGGATTGTTAACGGTACTATACAGTTTTCACAGTACGGTTGCGGTCGGCCCACCAGCAAGTGGCGGTGCGTGAGGCGCGTATGGCCTATTCGGAGCCTAGCGAGAACCACTTTCCAAAGTCGTTCCCTCTGCTGGGATAGCGGGAGCGGACGGACATCTGGTTTTATCGCCTTTAGCTTGTCAAATCACGATTATCACGCATGAAATGATCAGGTCGTAAAGTCATTGGGCACTGGAGTCACTGAGCATTATAGTTACCAGGCTTTCCAGTCATTGGGCTTTACTGCCAATAGGCAAAAGGAGTAACACTCAAGAGAAAAGAATCCGACGTGTGCCGCACTCAAGACTTCAACGCCAAATAAATACCCGCAAATTGTGAAATGAAAGGAAACGCACACAGATCCATTCATAACACGGTTCAGTTTGGTGGTTTGACGTCGTTTTTGCTACGAATCGTTTTTGCCAAACTTTTCAGGACAGGTTCATTGTATCAGTGGAACCTGAAATTGAGTGAAAAGTCTAGGGAAAATATGTGACAAAACTGAATTGCGTAAAAAAAGAATACAACAAAGAAGAGGGGCTTTGCATCTGATACGAAAGCTTGACTTAGCACCTTGTGTAAATCCGTAACATTACATTAAACAAAGGTTATGCTTAGCGAGGGTTTCGTCCAGCACCGTCTCAGGAGAGGACAGGGCACTCGCGGCCGAGCAGAACTGAGCAAGAGAGAGAAGGAGAGGGCAAGAGGTAGAGCAAGAGCCTGATCTCGCTACTCACTCGTAAGCGACGAGCGGCCTCGCTATCTTCTGCTCCATTGAGTGCTGGTGCGCCGCCAGCAGTTCCAGCTCCAGCCGCGCCTCCAGGGCTGCCAGTGACTGCTCCATGCTCACCTAACACACAGCTCTCATTACTTCACTGCTTTATGGTCTGCTCGCAAAATGAAGGTACAATACAAGGCTCCACAAAGATAGTGGTTATGATTTACTGACCGGCATGGATTGTTTATTGTCTAAATACTTGATCATAAACTCAAGCATTCTTTTATAGATGCACTTCGTTTACTCAGAATTTTTCAAAGTCCGACTAAAACAAACTTCAATGTGCCTTGACTTGAGACAACATAATTGAAAGTATTTTCATGAGTTCAAGCTTATGTATTCAAACAATTAGTTTTCTACATATGGACCATTTTAGAATATTTCTGACCCAGGGCAACTTATTCTTTCTCACCCCCTACCTGCTCCCAACTTCCCAGCATACCATCTCCCACTTCATTGCTAGACCAATCCACAACGCCTGCTTCTACTCAGGATTGCTAGATGGTTATTTTAGACGTCCACAATTCAAAATTTGGTGCTCTAGAAATAAAAAAAACTGCCCGATAATAAACACTGTAGCATTGTAGGGCTACTGTCTGTAGCCCTGACAGAGTAGCCAGCTCCTGGGTACAGTCATAATTGACCAACTTTATTCAAGAATGGGCTAAGTTTGCAGACTTTGACCACAAAAACTGCAACCACTGTAGCGTCAGTAGAAGCAGAAACAGCGGAGACCTGGTAGCAGTAGTGGTGGTGCAGGCCCGGGCCGGCCACCCTCCTGACGAGGCAGGAGTCTGCAGCAGGCACACGGCCCCGCTTGCGTATGAGGCCCTCAAACACCAGCCAGTCCCAGCTCGACCGCATGCCGTACCGGCACACCGACACTGGACACACAACATGCTTCAAAAAGTGTCTTGTGCCTCCTACTTTGTTTTGCTATGCAATCCAATCCTACTTTTCCGTTATGCTATGCAATCCAGTCCTACTTTTCCGTTTTGCAATGCAATCCAGTCTAACTTTTTTGCTCAAGCATTTATGATTTTAACCATTTCGAGCATAGCCTCTCCTCTGGGAGGCTAAAATCATAAATACTGCGGCGCAAAAGTTAAACTTTGAAGAAGACCATGGACAAATGTTCATGTTATCTTTTTGTGTATGTTTGTCGTGGCATTTTACACTTAACTGAAAAAATTATTTTGAGCATAGTGACTTACACAAAAGAAGAACAGTCATCAATTTTTAAATGAATGATCATAAATGTAAAAATTGAAAATGAACACACACACTAACCAAATAGTCACAACGATAGGAATTTCATAATTCCACATTCGACAATGAGTAAGGGAAAACTAGATCCAACTTGAATCCACCGCAAGTTCAGAGAAACAGCTGCTATAAGTTAAATAATAGTTTATGAATAAAAGTAGTTAAGTTAGAAGGTGAGAAGAATGCGAGACCAACAGGCGAGGACGAGGAGAGCGAGCACGGGGCACAAGAGCAGGAGGAGCAGCAGCAGGAGGGGCTGCAGGAGGCCCTGCAGGAGCACGTTGCCCAGCAGCGCCCGCACCACAGGCAGCCAGCGTCGCTCAGGCAGCGGGGCGTCGAAGTCGTACACGAGCGGCGCCAGCAGACTCCCGACCACCACCGCACACGGCACCCTGCACACACACATCGCGTCATGGTGTCAGTGGTGCCACTACTTCATCTTATGCAAGGCTGAGCTTTAGTTGATTTGGTGTACGCACACTAACACATCATGTGCATGTCAGTATTTGATCTGACGTACGTACACCAACACATCATGTAAATAAGCCAAAATAAATTCCATTTCCAAAGATTTCTGAAAGCAAGTTTGGAAATTTACCTTCTCTTGTACACAAGGCACCTCCATGAAGGTGACAGACAGTTTTATTACGTGTGACCTACACAGCGCGAGGTAAGAAGGAAGCTGCGACAATGGGTGAAGACGAGAGCATCCCACTCACCAGACCGGCGCCAGCAGAGCCACCGCAATGGACAGGAGAGACACCAGGATGGACACCACAGGGAACACGAGCACGTAGAACAGTGTGCCGAAGACGCCCTTCAAAACGTAGTTGTACAGCCTGTTCAGGTGACGGGCCATGCCCTTCCCAATGAAGCCTTCAAAGAAAATTTAAAACTTGGTCAACTGGTGTCTTTTGGACGCGTGAAATTTCATTTCAGTTGAGCACTAAGCAAAAAAGAAGACGTTAGAGTAAACTCTTGTCGTTAGGAAGCGTGTGAAATTTTATTTCACGAATGCAGGAAGGAAAAAGATGTTGAAGTCTTTCTTTGTCTTAGGATGCATGAAAAATTTAATTTCAAGTGTAGGTGAAGGAAACAAAACGTTGAAAGACTTTAGTATGCATACCGTTTAACATTCTAAGAGACATTTACTCAACTTCGTACAAGTAACTATCTTATGCTATAGGACGACTCTTAACTAATTTATCAATCTGTACACGATTTTGGGTTCGTGTTCCATAGCTTGGTAAATTTCTAATAGCTTTCAATAGTGAAGAAATCAAGACTTTTATTGGAACGCAACGGATGTTGAAAATTCCTTGTAAGCCAAATTATAAACGTCTTTTACGAGTCTCATTCAAGGGCAGTGTAATTTGATCTTGAGGCAACATGTGTCAATAACTTAGAAGCAAAATTTAATAGCACAATCTCACTCATGGTAGAACACACAAACGTTGGAAAAATACGCACACAAAGCAATATAGCTATTGTGATCCATAAACCTGTTTTGAATATTTAAAATTACGATAAATTTGAGCAGTACAAATATTGCAACACTAAGTATATGTTGAGATCTTCTAAGAA
Source organism: Platorchestia sp. MABIK (assembly GCA_014220935.1). Classification (NCBI taxonomy): domain Eukaryota; kingdom Metazoa; phylum Arthropoda; class Malacostraca; order Amphipoda; family Talitridae; genus Platorchestia; species Platorchestia sp. MABIK. The sequence continues at coordinate 19,109 of JACJUY010000656.1, forward strand.
GTAATTTATATGCCAGTCATTAACGGCAAGTAACATTCCTTTCTGTCCTGAGACCGCCTATGAATGATAATTAAAAGGAAAACAAGAGAGGCAGTGACGCCAGTATCACAGATACACTTATCATTTTTGGTTGTAAAAGTAATTAAATGGTAATTATTGCTGTTATATGCACATTCAACAACTTACTATACTTGTTTTGTTTAATGCCCATACACTTGAATTCAGACTCAAGAAGATGCTTCAACAGTCATTTTTGACGAAGCAAGAAAATTTGTTTTTTTTAGACAAAGCAATTTCTACATACGGAAATTTCTACACATGGCCTAAACACGGCAATTTGTACAGAGATCCTTACGACGCGGAGCTCACCCGTATCAGGCGTGGTCTCGAAGTGCGTGCGTGCCTTGGCTATCTTCCTCCAGAGGTGGTGGAGGCGGTGGGAGAGTGTCGGCGTGAGCGACGCGCGGCTAGGGCACACCGCTCCGTTCACCTGCCTCACACAAACACAGAATTGTGAACTTCCGCTAATCAGAGTCCCATTGCAATACCAAATGCTCTCTCAACTGAGAAAATGAATGTTGCACACAGAGAATTAGAAGAGCTAGAGACCATACCAGCCATCACAGATAATTAGAGATGAGGTGATGTTAGCGCTCTCAAATCAGCAACACCGCTTGAAGATGGAGAAAAATTTAATGAAAGTTAACTTCAAGCAAAACTCACCCCTGTCCAACAAAAAAAAATATATTCGGATCAAAGGTAGGAAAATCCAAACCAAATCCGCAAAGAGGCACTTCAACATGGGTCAAAAAACACGATGTACACAGATATATACGTATCAATGAATATAAAACATTATTAAGTCACAAACAAGATATGCATAAGAGAATAACATATTAGTATGAAAAAATTCAACTAAAATGAAACTAAAGGAGAGATATTTTATAATGGAATTGTAAGGCAAATTTACTGCGTTTACGTTTAACTAAGGAGACTTTGATTAGAAGATCATGACTTGATCAGAAGATCATGATACACCGTCCTACCAGCAACAGCCGGTACAACACACCGTCCTACCAGCAACAGCTGGCACAACACACCGTCCTACCAGCAACAGCTGGCACAACACACCACCCTACCAGCAACAGCCGGTACAACACACCACCCTACCAGCAGCAGCTGATACAACACCCCCACCTGCGAGAGCTCGTAGTCCGGCATGAAGGGCTGCGAGGAGAAGAGCGCCCGGAGGCTGAGGGGAGAGCAGAGCGGCACCCACAGCCCGAAAAAGAACACGGCGTTGCAGGCCCACGCGTAGCTCCTGTGCACCGCGTTGAACACGCGCCACAGCGGCCACCGCGTCGACGTCGTGCGCACCACCTGCGCCCCATGACAACTTTAGTTCTGGCTTTCTGTCATGTCATTGTAGTGTTCCCTGAATCTGCGCCCGTCAAGATTTTAGCGGTTACATTCTGTCACGTCAATGGAGTGTTCCTTGAATCTGCACCACGTCAAAACATTAGTTCATACGTTCTGTCACATCAATGTTGTGTTCCCTGAATTTTGGAATGGGACTCATTTTAGCGTGAACAACTTAGTTCTTCAATTTTTGCCGCCTTGTTTGTTACATCAGTAATTTTTTCCTGTGTTTTTTCTTCAGCCAATATGCACTAAAATAAATTTGCTGTACCAGTAAAACTTGACGTTTGCTACATAATGCTAGGTTACCAAGTGAACCCGTTGATATAGAACGACACACTAAACTTTTCTGCTGGTGAAACGTAGACCCAACACAAGAAAACAACACTCTTAACACACCAGCTTGGACAACACATAAACAACCCTAGACAGCACACCTGCTGATGCAACACACCTGCACCACGCAAGACAACAACACGCGTGCACCACACGCAACACACCTGCTTGTGCAGCACATAGCCGGGCTGGTGCGGGGAGCGGGCAGCGGTGATGGAGGTGGGCACGCTGCTCAGGATGGTCGGGATGGTCTCGCTTGTGCCCTGGAACGTGCGCCGCACCACGTACCTGCACCACCCAATGATGCTCTTACTTTCCAAGGATTCCTACATTTATGCTATCAAAAAATTAATTATAATTCCTGCATTAATGGCACTCAAACATAATTAAAATTGGTACATTTATGGCGTTAACAAATTAAAAAATAAAGTAAAATCGCTACATTTATGGTATTAAAATTAAAATAAATTTAAAATTGATACATTAATGGCGTTAAATTGAAAAATAATTAAAATTGATATATTTATGGTATTAAAAATTAAAAAATTATTAAAATTGGTAGAACGTTAGACCTTTATCCTGACATGCCACCACGACTGCTGACTGCAACACTGATGGATTTCTCTTTGTAAAATTTAACCTGAGAATATGATAAAACAGAATGAACCCGTCAGCTACATGATACAAATATAGCTTTAAAAAAGTAAGAGTTCAGCATCAACTATGTAGAATAACTGCGTGAAATTTGTACCTACGCATTTTTTAAAGATAACAAAGGACGAGTGTCGCACTAAATCGTGAAGCTCAAGCCTTATCAGAAAGACATCATTGCCACAACTTGAGCAGGTGTCAGAACACCAAATGTCCGCCACCCACAGTAATAAAAATAATATCGATGGATTACAACGTTAGCATTGAAGCATGGAGCAAAGCCCTTCACTGTTCCCTTCCGCCCATTGAATTGGGGATGGGAGAGTAAATTCAACTGCGTCGCTCTAATATCTACAGTAGGCGCCATGATCTGACAGCGCCCCTCACCTCTCAGGCGCCATGATCTGACTGCGCCCCTCACCTCTCAGGCGCCATGATCTGACTGCGCCCCTCACCTCTCAGGCGCCATGATCTGACTGCGCCCCTCACCTCTCAGGCGCCATGATCTGACTGCGCCACTCACCTCTCAGGCGCCATGATCTGACTGCGCCACTGGAACTCTCGTGCCGGCGTCTTGAGGCTCTGCAGCTCCTTCTGCAGCAGCGGCGCGCGCTGCACACACACAAGGCAGGTGAGGGAGACGCTGTAGTGCGTCTGGGCGCGTATGCAGGGCAGGAGAGGGGGGCAAAGAGGGGCAAGACGAGACCAGAAAGGGGCAGAGAGGATGCAAGAAGTGCCAAAAAAGAGTTGGACGGGACCAGAAAGTAGCAAGACAAGCCAAGAAAGAAATAGGAAGAAGGGAGCCAGAAAGGGGCAGGAGGGAGCCAGAAAAGGGGCAGGAGAGAGGAAGCCAGATAGAAGCAGGAGGGATGGAGCCAGAAAGGGGCAGGAGGGGACCCGACAACGGCCCAGAAGGACCAAAGAGAGCAGAGGGAGACCAACACAGGACAGATGGGTGCCAGAAACGGGTAGGACAGACCAAACGAGGGAGGCAGGAACTACTCTTGATTTTCACTACACAAACACTATAATGGAGGATCTCAGCCACAGCAATACCAAAGACATCACAAAAAATGTGTTACAGTTAGGCTTGGTACAACTCAACGTATGTTATTGTATGCAAGTACAAGGAATACTAAAGCTCATGGTCTGGTATCACTATCTAGGCCACCACATTGCATATCATTGAATTTTTCTTCAACTCAATACTAAGAATCATTAGTTATTTTCGAATGTTAAATAAAATATTATTCAAGACATGGAATGGCATGAAATATATTAATATAAAATAATATTACTCTACAATAACATTTCAGGTGTCCTTACTAGTCTTGAAAAATTATAGGTTTTAAGTATAGAAGCTCATCAGGATTTGTACTGTTTTGTCTAGAAACTTCATATGTTTGTTGTGGTAATCTACTTTTTGAAAGCATGTTGGCTATTTTTTTAATAGTTGTAAGTTATTGTATTAAAACTACTTGTTATTTGTGAACTCGGAGTCATGCCAAATTCCCAAGTTTTTCAGGGCAACAAGATCTCCTTTTTGTTAGCAAATGCTTAACTGAAATTCAATAATAATGGATCAAGTAGGAAAAATGAAGGTATCATAATAGAATTTATTTTTTCACTACACGCCTTACCCTACATTTGAATTTCAGTATCGACATAAAATTTATGCAGTGATACGTTTCCACATAGTTATTTCCAACACCTACAATAGTATCCACTGGTCTAGCATTTGTATGTATACATTTTTTAGCCTGAATTTCCTGCTTCAAAGTTAATAGTGCCAGATATGGCACACTCACTGAAAATGCTAGCACAATTTTTTTTTGTCAAATTTGTGCTTTAACGTAACTTTTGAAGCTTTCTGCTGGATGGCAGTCCCGTCCCCATTCTGATGGTGATAACCTGATGCCAGCGTCAGTCTAATGACAGTGGTTGTAATATTGGGAATAGGAGTAAAAAAAACTTGGGCTGAAATGGGTCAATTACAATTTGACGCGTAACACGTAACTCTGCTCAAAAATTCTGACTGTGACATTTTAAAGCTCGTGTTCATGCACTGACATTTATGAGAATTTCTTTCTCATAAATATGCCAGAATTATTGCAATGATACTCCACAAATATTACTAGCTTTAGCTGAGTGAAACCAAGTCCAATGATGATACTGTGTGCCTCATTGAATATTTTACCTTTCAAATAGTGAAATACTTAAAAACCATTAATTTAATAATAAATAACTCAAAGAACATATGACAATTCATCAGGTCTTTAAATTGTAAAAAGATACATTTTTAAATGACCTTCATCTACACTCAGCCAAAGAGTTCGTTTTCTTCATGACTATGCCCTGGCACGAGCATTTTCATAAAGACATGAAAATCTAAAACAAACATGAATTCCCTTGGACAGCGTAGTGAAGAATTTTGCGATATGTTAAAGCTAAACAATGCCCTGCCAAGTCCAACTACTGTAAGTTTTTATTTTCATTTTTGAAAATAAATCCCACAATTCATCATTAAAAACTAACATTTTTGCAATCATTGAATGAATTATAGAGCAAAAATTCCCACTATTCCAGGAGACAAGATCAAAAATAACGAAAATAAATACGTCTTGTATCAAAACTAACCAATGGTGCACTAAAATTTACCTCTAACCCCAAAATGAAACAAAGTTCAACGCAAGATGTAAAGAGAAATTTGATTAGAGGTCTAGACAAAAGGATGAAGACAATTACTGACTTACAGTAAAACTCTTAAATATCACTAAAAGAATAACTAAAACATGCCTCTTAGACGAATAATCTTAAAAAACGCCCTCAAAACAAGCATCAAAAAAGTTTCTGTAGTGCATGCTTCCAATAACGATGATGTAACCCTTCAGGCACTACTTCAACCTTTAAGGACTCTTCAAGTATACCATGACCCTAGTTTTGAAACATTATGTTGATATATTCTATACAACCTCATGAACAAAACGAGATACAATCCTCACGGAGCACCCAAACCAAATCTGAGCTGTGCTCACACACCTGAGCAGCAGCACCACACGTCAGTTAGGGCACAGAAGCCTCACCTCCTTCATGAAAGCAAGATCCCTCTGCAGGAAGTAGGCGTGCTGCTGCAGCCCAGCCTCCCGACACGCCGCTAGTGCCTGCAGTGAGAGGCATGGTGGCATGAGGGAGAGGGGTGTAATGAGGACTATGTCATGGTAGCAGCTGTCGGCTTGAGGGACCTACATTTTTACTTTCCAGTCTGATTGAATTGAAAGAAATCATGAACAAGAGCTGGAGTTACACGATTTTCAGCAGTCTAAATGATTCTCAGATCAAAATTGAGGACGACATGCAAAAATTGGAGTATATTTCATTTCTATAGCAATACAAAATAATGTGGAAATCACAGTTATAAAACAAATAAATCCCCTTTAATCAACACACCAGTCAACGCAAAATGTACTCAAGTGCTGGTGAGCTCGTATACATGTATTTTTGCGCACACGTTCATGTAGTCAGTCACCAACGTCTTCTGAATCTGAGATCTTGATTTGATGGTGCACAGTTGAAATATTCACACGCATTAGTCATTGTTCATGTAATTTTAAAGCTTTATAGAGGTACGATACAGACGTAATTTACCAAACTTTTTCAACACAAGGTAAGACTTCAACTAAAGTTGCATTAGGATTATTAAGAACAGATCATGGCCCTAACATTTGACAGTCATTAACAGACTAATGCCATTTCGGACAACAGCAAGAGATAACAAGCAGCGCACTTTTTGACTGGCATGTTTACCTCTAAGCACACAACACTCAAGTAAATAAAACTTAATCAACCCGTACAAATACTAACTTCCCCTCAACACTGGCCACAACGTGCGCCACCAGTGGACACGGGAGGAATTTTCATAATGCTACTGACCGGCCAGTAGTCAGAAACTCAATATTTGTAAATACCCAAAACTCAATACAGGCATGTTCTAGTTAATGTTTACTATTTTCAAAATTGCTTACTGCAATTGACTTTAATTTGAATATTGAACTTCAGTTTAACCAATTGCTGTCAAAGTATTAAGAGTTGGAAACACTCGGTGTGAAGTTCAAGGTAGCAGCGTAAGAGTAGAAGCAAACCTGCGTGTGCGGTTGCCACTTGAGCTGCTGCTGGAGGAGGTGCGCCCTGTGCTGCAGTTGCTCCCGCCGCCAGGACGACACTCGTGATAGCAGAGGGTGGTCTTCCCTCAGCTCTGCCTCGTATTGCTTCAGGGCCTCGTTGTAGCTCTCCTCCGCCACACGACTCGCTCTGCCGGTCCTCGTTAATGAGATCAACTGCACACGTAACTACAACACGCGAGAGTGCCTGTGACTACCACCACGGTAGAAGAAACAAGGTAGGGTCAAACCAGTCTTTTTTTATCAACTATGTGGCAATACTGACGTCATGGCAACGAACCAATAGCAGCGCTCAGATTGCATCTGACAGCACTGCTTGCCTCGAGCCTGGCACCACTATTGGCCTAATGACATGTCGCAATGATGATGTCATGAAACTTTTTTTTAAATAAAGCCGTTCTATTGGCTAGCCAAACAAAAGGAGGTGTATTTTCCTCCATAGAAATGACTCTACCATGTTGCCACTACCGTGACCACTACACACATGGATACGCATGAGTACCACGTAACCACACTCAGAACCCTAATATCAACATCAACGATGCTGGACATTACTTTAGGATGACGACGGTCGGTAAAGTGCAGCACAAGGTGGACGGTAGTCGGTAAAGCGCTCACGCAGATAAAGCCACAACAGATCACAAGAACACCAAAAGTATAGCGTCATTTACGATAGGAGTTGCAAGTAAGCATTGTGAGAAGGACCCTGGCCACCAATGCACTTCCATAGATGATGAAGTGATGACAAATGACCTATGTTTCTGTCGAGATAGTGAGCCACTCTATCTATATTATATATTTATAGAACTTAGATGGCCTTGTCTGTATGCTTGTAGGCTCGGCTGTCACCGTCCACGTACTGCCTTCAGAAATAAAATAGGGTCGAATTCAACACCTTTCAGAAATAACCGGCATATAAAATACAAGTTTGCTCTCATAATGCAGATAATCCACAGCACACACACACATATTACTCTTTTAATATTACTTGAGGAAAACTTTGAGGGTTTTTGTTCAATACATTATTATAGTTCTGCATGCTGTATTGTGAATACAATATGCTACAAATGCAAAATTTTTGAACTATATATCAAATTGTTTGAGCATCACTAAAAATATATGTCCATTGATATTGAAAAATTTTTGCCTACCTAAAATGAGTGATCAACAACCAGTTTAATGGTTAAAATTCTGTTATAAAACAACCTCACCAAAATGGACAAGGGTGGCCCGAAAGTCTCCACTTGTTTCACCAACGCAAGAAACCTCGACACCATTTACAGATATCTCTGCAAGAGTATTCACTTCAAAGGTTCCCCCACGCGTATCACAGTCGCTCTAGCTAAAAATAAGCAAAGAAAGTATTTTTAGTATCCATAATTCAGCGTGAGGGAAATTTAAATTTACCTTAATGTTATTTCTGAAAACAGGAGGTTGAATTTTGCCCAACGTTGTCACTGAAAGAACTGCAGACAGAGCAAGCACAAGCGAGCAGAAACCAAACCTAGACCCAACCAAGCACACAGGCCAAACTACACGAGTTTGGAGAGGACAAACAGAGATACTGTGAGGCGCGCACCTGAGCATGAGCGTGGCAGCGGTGAGCTGGGCACACAGGAGGACGTCCGTGCCAGGCCCGGCCATCTGGCATAGGTCGGGGTGCCCTTTGATCGCCCCACACACTCGCCGCAGGTACTCGTTCTGAACAGCCTCCGTCGCCGCCTGCAACATGCTCGTTTCAAAAAAAGATACAAACACACAATTATGACCTAGAATAAATTTTCCGTATCGTTCATACAGCAATCATGAGAAGCTGAGGAGCAGGTCAAAAAATACTTGGCTTAATTTTGAGAGTACCTTTTTCTCTTCCAATCTCGCACGCCCGCACACACTTTGCTGTTTAGAGAGTACCTTTTCGACATGAGAATCTGAGAGACCCTCTGCACGCAGCCTAGCGACGGTCTTCTCCCTGAAGTGCAGGAACCAGCCTCGGGCCTCCTTCTCCAGCACGGACACCAGTGACGGCACCGCACTCTGCAGCACCGACCTGACGTGGGGCACGGAATATGACCATGCTGTTGCACACTGAGCGTCACAGTGCACCGCTTATAGCAAAGAAACAAGAACGTTAGGTGACTGTGTAACAAGCCTCTGTTACAGTCCTTAGGTTAAGGAAATTTGTGAGCTGACTATCTTAACTCGTCTTTCATGAACAAAAAACCCAGACACGTCGGCAGAAAGAAATTTCATGTATAAAAGACAAATGACAACTTTGAAGCAAAAATAACACCTGTGTGCTCAAAATTTACACAATGAACGTACAGAGCTAAAAAAAAAAAACCTTCCAAATCAGGATGATGGATTAATCAAATCCAGCAGGGAAAATCCAAATCTTTTAGCTGTTTCATAGCACCTACGAGTTGAATTTTCTATTACACACACACATCAGTGGAGATAATTTGGCAAGTGAAATTACTAGGAAAATTCTAAGTCTATTGAGCTATTTTACAAGGAAACTGTGCACCAAAGTCAGGAGAGGATTGATCGATTGATTATAAATTAGTTTTAGCCTCCCATTACCACAACAAAGATGTTCAAAGAGAGAAAGGATGAAGGCACAATCTAGTATAGAGTTAAGGGAACGTGGAATCCATGAACAAAGGGTGTTCCCGCAAAGGATCCCGTGCGCATAGAAACAGTAAGATAAGAAGGAAGGTTATGAAACAACATAAAAGTTGAAGAAGAAAGTCAGAGGTGCTGAAAAACAAGATAGCAGTAAACCAAAAAAAGATTGTCCTTAGAAAAACAAAAACAAAATATTTCAACAAAAAGGCCTACCTAACTCTCAGCTCAGGACCTCACAAGTGAGTTGAGGAAGCATCCAAGATTGATACGGGCAGATTTTATTGGCTCAGGTATTTCAGGTACATCGATACATGTCAGGTTGATTGGTGATATATGTACATCAATGTCTTCAGTGAAGTATTCATCAGAGTAATTCAGTCATGAAGTCTAAGTTGCACAGCTAAAGAAGCAACAGTTATATAAACAAGAATACCTTCAAATGATCTCATTATTTTACACACCACATCAAATGGCTCCACAGAAGCCGTAAATTTTATGGCATACTCAGCTCACCACGGAGCAGGATGACTGGAGCCCACCTGTTGTAGAGCCTCAGGTCGAGTTGCTGTCCCTGTGGGGTGACGAACACGTACGGCAGGGGCGGCTGCTTGTGTCCGCTGAGAGGCCCTTTCTCCACCGTCACCCTCCGCACCTCCTCACACAACCACCCGCACACGCTCTCCACGCTCACGTCCTGCAACGCAGTCAAATGTTTCTAGAGTGCGGCAAATACCTTGAAGTTTAGTTGGTTTAGTTTAGAGGAACCACCAACGCACGCTCTCCACACTTACGTCTTGTAACACAGTCAAATGTCTATAGAGCGCGGCAAATACCTTAAAGTTTATTTGGTTTAGTTTAGAGGAACCACCCACCCACCCACGCTCTCCACGCCCACTTGCTGCAATGCAGTCAAATGTTTCTAGAGTGCGGCAAATACCTTAAAGTTTAGTTGGTTTAGTTTAGAGGAACCACCAACGCACGCTCTCTACACTTACGTCTTGTAACGCAGTCAAATGTCTCTTGAGTGTGACAAATACCTTAAAGTTTAGTTGGTTTAGTTTAGAGGAACCACCCACCCACGCTCTCTACGCTCACGTCCTGCAACGCAGTCAAATGTCTCTAGAGTGCGGCATATACCTCATAGTGGTCAGCTGAATTCTTTATGGTCTTGTCGGAAAGCTCTTGTCTTGTTATGCTCTCATGTCAGAAACTGATGGTGCTTAAATCAAGTGGCGCAGTTCTTTCGACATGCAATCAAGTGACGTGGTTCCTAAAAGATTCTGTCAAGCAAAGCAGCTCTATGAGGTACAATTAAGCCAAGCCATTCCAAGTAGGGCAGTTTCTAAAATTTATTCAAGTGAAGCCGTTTTAAGAGATTAAATAAAGCGAAGTAGTTTCAGAAAATTGAAATCAAGGGATGCAGTAAACGGGCGGTAATGCTTTTAACCGTGACCTATGTCATGCTTGTGGCTTCAGAGCTGACAGCAGGGCTTGCAACATCTCAGGCTCTACTGGCCGGCCTAGCCCGTCAATGCCTGTAATACATCGCACAACATCTACAACACAAGTGAGAACGACCGAGTCATGTACTGAAGCCTCGTTCCGCAAACTCATGAATCGCGCAAGTCTTGAGGCGCATGTCTGTTGACCCGGGGAGCAGTCTCGTCACCGCAGTCACATTAATTGGTATAGTACTTGCTAGGTGTCTCCGTCTGCCAACATTATCATGAGTTTTGAGCTGAAACTAACAGCTGTTGGTGATGATTACCTGCACTGTGCCCTCTCACCAGCTATCTACTTTTAAACAAGTTTCAACGACCGTTCAATGAAGATCAATTTTAACAAAAATCCCCAACCATATTTATAATCAAGATTTAAAATTTTTGATCAAACCTGGGACCAAGAGAAAACTAAAGAAACAAAGAAAATCTCAATAGTTTTTGCCGTGGTCACTGGCTTGTAAGGCTTGTCCTCCTGACAGGAATAAGTCCATGTGCCCTGTGACACAAGTTAACACCTGCAACACACCAGTCAGCAACACACCAGTCAGCACCACACTGCTACGCCAGACAATAGCGTTACACCACCATACAACAGCGGTTCACACCCCCATACAACAGCGGTTCACACCCCCACACAACAGCGGTTCACACAACCACACAACAGCGGTTCACACAACCACACAACAGCGGTTCACACCACACAACAGCGGTTCACACCACACAACAGCGGTTCACACCACACAACAGCAGTTCACACCACCAGACCACACGAGGCCAGTGAGGCGCTACTAACAACAGCGGAGAGCTCCTGCACGAGGTGGCTGCTGCGCTCCTCCTGCAGGCGGGCAGGCAGGTGGTCGCTGCTCAGCCAGGGCACTCCCAGCACCACGTCTGTGGGGACACAGCCACGTCAGTCTCACGTACACCAGATTCCCGTTATGTAATGGCCACGTCAGTCTCACATGGACCACAGTTCCCGTTATGTAACGGCCACGTCAGTCTCACATGGACCACAGTTCCCGTTATGTAACAGATTATTAGTTAGTTTAAGCCTCCCTATCCTCAACAAATGAGATCCAAAGAGAGGAAGGAAGAAGGCACCATTTAGTATGGAGTTAAGGGAACGTGGAATCTATACAGAAAGGGCATAGAAACAGTAAGATGAGAAAGAAGTTCATGAAACAAGACCAAAGTTGAAGGAGAAAGTAGTAGGTGTTGGAAAAACAGGACAGCAGTGAACCGAAACAAAGTTGGTCCGTTACAAAATAAAAACCTATGTTATTTTAACAAAAGGAAAGCCTACCTAAACATTAGCTCGGGCCCTCACATTGTCCCTCTAGGAGCGCTAATTCCCATAGATACAATAGCTGTATCCCCCTGAGGGGACCTGCTCACATCAAACTTGCTCACATCAAACTTTCTTGTGATATCAGATCTCACTATATGGTAGAGCAAATTATTGGCAATGCATGTTTTTATACTATGAAACTTTTCTTTTCACAATGTTTACCAACAAAATATTTCACAAAACCAATCAGCTTAAAAAACTACAGGGGGAACGACTTAGTAAAGAGAGAGCGATGCATGACGCACAACTAAGTTCACAAAGTAAATAGGATGCAGAGCAGAATACTTAGTAAAGAGACAGCGACCCAGGACACACAACTAGGTTTGCACAGTAAGTGGAATGCAGAGCGGTTTGCCTCACCCAGCAACATGTAGAGGCCGTGAGCGAGGCAACGGAGGGAGTGCCACAGGGAGAACGTGTCTCCTGTGATGCGCCGCTTGGCCAGCACAACCAAGATGGCGGCCGCAGCGGCCACGTCGTCCAGGAGGGTCTCTCTTCAATGGAATAAAGATGTTCAGAACTTTTTATGATAAATTAAGAAGTGGTCAGAAGGGAAAACGAAAAGGTTTGCGCCAAATTTAACAAAATCCAGGGAATAAAGGTGTAATCAAGTAGTTTAAAATACCAATAGAGCAAAGTGAGCTGATTTTCCAGTAGTTGACTTGATCCTTGTGATGTTACACAGCAGGCCTCAAGTGATAAGCTGTATACATGCATAGGTTTAATAGATAATTAGGCAGCAAAACCTCAGCAAAACAGGAATTTTTTGAGCAATACTCTTACAATGGAATGATTCATATACAACTTGAAGAAAAAATGCAGAATACAAAGACATTTATCACAATATATGCACAATTTTCAATGCACAAAAATTCAACTAGAAATACTCCTTTGATCAATAGGATGAGCCAATGACAACTACAATACAGAAGCGAGAAAAAGGAGGAAAAAGGAGGATACAGGAGGTGATCAAAAAGCCATACAAGACACCTTGCAAGTTACAACAGAGTAAGGAGCCCCCCTATCAAGAAAAAGGAGGCCCCCCCTATCGCCTGGCAGTCACCGCAAGCCATACACAAACCTCAAAGTACTCTTTCGACTTATTGGCATCCCAGGACACTCGCAAGAAGCTCTAGAGTCACTCAGACATTCCACTGCAAGAGAGCAACAAGTACGTTTTCTCCGAGTTGCAAGTGGAAAGTATCACACTTTGAACAAGAAAGATCTTGGTTTGAAACCAGGCGGCGAGCAACTGCATTTTGTTCATCAGAGTAAGCTACTCTTCTGGTGATAGTAAGATGAGGAGGTGATGGCTAGAGGAGAGTAAAGGAAAAGTCCTACTATTCAATGGGTTTGCATTTCACTTCTTTCTCTTTAGCTTAAAATGTAGGAAAAACGCTGTAATAACTACCAAGATTGGTAAAGATAGGGCAAAATATTTAAATAATATTTTTTGGCAGAGTTTTATATAAAAGTAGCCTCAAGATAGCATGACAGAAGGGAAAATGTTGCGGTTTTAGTATTAAAGAAAACTCTTTAAACTACCCATCGAATCATAAGTCTACACATCGCAGATAGCAGACATGCTCACTTCATTTATGCTAAAACAAATACACTGATGCCTGTGCTCAGGAATTGATGACTCAAGTGTAATTGTGACTCTTTCTCAGAAGTTTTTCCTTTTCCCACAACAGAAATTTGTAATGATGGCAATAACTGGTTACTTTTTGTGGTATTCCTAATAATTTCTCAAGTATTTTACTCCCTGCTACTCAGCTTCAACTCTGTTGCCATAGCGCAATTTGCCCCTGACAGCAAGGGACCTGAATAGTAACTTAATAACGTATCTCATGATTAGTTCCTGAAGTCATTTCCTATTCTATTTCTGCAGGTGAGGATGACCCTCAAGAAAAATAATCTGAATGAAGCATGTGCTGACCTGGTGTTGTGTTTGCCTTTTTGTAGCCATGTGGCAAGCTGCCACATGTGCTCCTGCTGAGGGAAGTGGAGGGACGGCACAGAAAATCTCCTGCAAAAATAGAGGCACATTCAAACTTTGACCGCTTGCCTCACTTAACTTCAAAAAAGATGAATGAGATGCTCAAATAGATCAGGGATGTGCATGTGTAGCACAAACATCAGCTGCTTGCCACACACAGGTGAAATGTGCTCATGTTCAGTTAAATGTAAGAAATAAAATACAAAAAAATAACAAAAAAACATCAAAATTTTTATAATTTAGAAATTGATGCAGACACAAACTCTTAATAAAATGTTTAAAACTTTAGAAAATGCAGGATATGTAGTTCCAAAAGATCATAATCAAGACAAAAACTTGTTATAAATATATAACCATTCATTAAGTTGTATCTTACACTATTACAACAACATTTAAAAGGAATAGAGGAACATACACTTAAAAATGCATGGAAGAAAGTCACAACTGAGAGCTGTTATTCTTCGGTATTAAGAAGAATTTCCAAGAAAGTAAAAGCTAAATAATTTCAACGCAAGAGGAATGATTAACTGTTATGGGCTCAAAATTATTAAGTCTGCTGCTCTCAAAATGCAAGCATTGGATGATTAAAATCCATCACAGGCTAGAAAATTTACTGGGGACAATGTACATTCAAGTGCAAATTTCAGCTTTAAATTAAAGAAATCTCACAGCAAATAAATTTCACAGAAAAAAAATTTGCAGAAAATAAATTTCACAGAAAAGATATGTCACACACACAAAACAAATGAACATCATTACATTACATCACCCTGTAGGAGATGGTAGTGATTTTAACTGCCACACTATCTTATTCTGGGCAAAAACACAGAAATAAGAAGTACTTTGCATACAATGAAGAAGCCAGGAATACATTCCTAATGGCCTCAATTTTATAGAAAGACATATTAAATTTGTAAATGATGCATATGATCTAATTCTGTGATTATGCCAAGCATTTTTCACTAAAAAAAAACTAGTTGCTCCAATGTCTAATTCAATCAAATTGGCTCCTTTTTCCCAATGATTCACACTGGTAATACAAGCACATAGAACAAGCATTTCTGCAGAGTCACATTTGTATGGTAGAAAATGAATATAAAAGATTTTCATCAAAATAAGCACACAAAGTCAATAACTTAAGTAAGTAGATAGTCACACTCAGCCCCGGCATACCAGAAGCAGAAACTTGCACTCATTACTACCGAGGACACGCACAATTCATGGAAGCCAAACACCGTGAAAACTACCCTCACACAACAAATGTCGACTAATTTCTGCTTTCAAGGAATAAAAAATTTGCATCGCAATCATAAAGAACACCGTACACATTTTTTTGGCCAAATGTTTAAAAAAAGGACATTTGCTTTAAATTAAAGCTATACAAGTGCTGAACATCCACAATAAATTTTACAGGCGTGCACGGAATAGAACGCTCACTATGGGAGGGGGGTGGACTGATGGTGAGGGAGAGCTGTTTTTGTTGTAAAAATAATTTTAGTTGTGGTGGATAAATTTTAGTGAGATAAAGCCAATTTTACAATGTGATTGGCTCTACATGCCTGATGTTCAACACAAAATTCTTGAAAGGAAGTGATGGAGTACAGAAAAAAGTTAATCAATACATGAAAAAAATTCACATTAGCTCATAAGTGTAAGATATGCAACAAAATAGAAGGAGAGTAGGAATTTTAGATCGAAATAAATGCCATGTATGTATATTAAATGCCAGAACAAAATGAAGTAACCTGTGATGCAAAATTTAGAATGGGCATGACAATAAAAAAGTTAAGTATCCAAAATAGTTGGTTTGAGAACATTAAATTCAGCTGTGAGCTATGACAGTGAAGAGAAGAACTCACAGCAAATGACACTCAAAGACTAAATTGAGAAATCAATCTGAATGTTGTAGTTATTCAGTTTTAGGCTCAAATAAGTCTACTAATGTGGGAAGCTTATGTGATTCACATGGCACTCTTTAGCACTGGTTTGAAATGCAAAAATGCATACAGAGACAGGTTTGTTACTTTGACAACACAAGGGTGAACGACAGGGTCATTCACTGAAGCCCTCTTTGGCAAACTAATGCACCGCGCAAAACCTGTGATGATTGTGCTTCGGTTGCTTGATGGTTGGCACAGTTTCGTAGTGCCAGCTCTGGGACTCCAGTGCAGGTTAACCCGTGGAGAAATCATCCCACAGCAATCACGCTGAGCGGTCACGTTTGCTTGCCCTGGTCTTTACATCTACCATTGTCAAAGTCTTGTGCTGAAACTTAGCTCTCTGTGATACCTATACCATGTAATGTTATCAATTAGAATTTTAACCAGTTTTTAATAACTGTTGAATAAAGTGGTTTCATTAAAGATCGTTCACATCATACTTACGATAAACTTTAAACTTGAAAACTTTTAAGGTCACCTTGGAACAAGAAAAACTCCAGAAACAAACAAGGAAACTTTAATGGTAGTTGCCTTAGTCTTGAACTTGAACTAGAAAGTGCGGGCCGACAGTGTCGTGGGCCTTTACGACTGGCTTGAAAGGCGGGGCCTTCTGACTGAAGAAACCCAAGTACCCAGTGACACAGGAAGAGTCATATTTCACCATCTTATAGATCCATCTTAAATTTAAATAAAGTACATTCCATGAAATGTATTCATTTATGCTACAAACTTTTGTAAACATAAAATATTTCACATTTATGTAGATCAATTGCTTTTGGACACTTTAATAGCATCTAGGGAAAAGTGAGTCCACTCTCCCTTTATCTTAATGGAAGGTTCATGGATTTTACTTTTCAGCCTCTAATATTGTAAAAAAATTTTAATGAGACTCTCAGTTCCAATTTTTACCATTTATTTATAAAAATTGCTCAAAATAAATTTGCCTTCCAAGGTATTCAATTGTGCAGCAAACAATTAATCGCGAAGATTTTGGCGAGTCATGAGGGCGAGGTTATGAGATGACTGTGGATAAGTCATGAGGTCAAACACAGGTTAGGTGCTGTGATTGAAAAAATCAATGAGCTGCATTTGGGTCAACAAAAGCCAAGGGTCAGCACTCGTCTTTAAAGTCAAAGGGTTACAAAGGTTTCTCCTAATCAGCTCTTTAATGCTAAGTTTACACATTTTTCAGCACTTGAATAAGAAGAAGTCTTTGTTTTGAGGTCACAATGAGTGATCATAGAATATGACATTTCATTCCCAGCTTACATAATAAACGCAATGACACAAGCAATGAATGCCAATGTAGACAAAATGGAGTACATTTTCTGAACTCATGTAAATCAATAGTCATTCTATAAATGCCTAATTTGCAAAAAGAACCATTATTAACCAAATGGAAATGTTATGGCTGTTAGCAAAAGTTAACCAAATGTATTCAGCCACTATATAAAAGTACTCTTCATAACTTGTGGTATTTAGTTTTCTAGAAAGAGCTGCCTTTATTCTGCACCAATAGGAACTCAAGCACAAAGAACCTACCTTGGGTTGAACTTAGAGCTTGAATGTAAGTGTGGCTCTTCTGGCTATTGCTGTAACCTTTAATAAAGCTCAGGATTTAACAAACATTAGCTCAGTGGCCCATTTCAATCTTTCAAGCCATGCTTAACTTAGTCAACTAATTGAATGGTTTCCTAGTCTAAATATTCCAATTCTAGTTCCGCATTCAACCAGAGTGAACCACGAATATATGATATGAATTCTTGTTAGAAGAGCATACCAGGCTTAGACAGTACAAATTACACTCCCTACTTCAACATCAGCACCTGATTATATCAAATAAAACTCTCTGATAAACTACATTTATTCAGCATGGTTACTAAATATTTTTACCAATTTATCAAGACAATTTTGTCCATGAATCATGATGCAACCCTTGCATGGGTCAACAATATGTATTTCAGAAAGTAAACATTACATAAATTTTTCTCATAAAGGTAAAGGACATAAACAATATAAAGATAAACAATAGAAAGTCATTTCCTGGGAAGGTCAAAATGAACAATTACAGAAAATAATAAGTGGAGCATTTAGTACTGTTTCACTTATTATGTGTGAAAAAAAGTGTCAGAAACTCCAAAAATATGACAAACTCTGTGCCCAGAATTTATTAAATGCTGCAAAAATAAAATATGTCTTTGCTCACACTAAAAGCATAAAAGAAATAGCACAAAGAAACAAGAGCCATTGAAACCAGTGTCCAAAACTGAAGAGCAACTTAGAAATATGGACATCAAATACAGGGTGGGGCAGAAAAACCTATCCGATTTCAAAACGTTATAAAATTAAAACCACTCAATTTGTCAAAAAATTTATTTTATTAGCATATCGCAAATTTTATGCCATTTTTAAATTTAAGTTTTGAAAA
>JACJUY010000656.1:37925-104599 GCA_014220935.1 Platorchestia sp. MABIK
AAACCGCTCAATAACAAAAGCACGATGTTCACCAGACCAAGGCATGTTGACTACTGACAAATGGCATAAAACCGGCTTTCTAACGGTTTTTACCCCACTACTCTACCTGCTCCCTCTTCTGAGAAAAAGGGATGTGAAATCGGATAGGTTTTTCTGCCCCACCCTGTACTAGTGCTCACACAAAAAGCCAAGAATTCATAGCAAAAAAAAATTTTGACAGCATAAGAGGCGTACCCCTGTAGCTGAAGCTGCTGCAGCTGCTCAGGCGTAAGCAGCCGTCTGATGGGGCTACTGCTGCTTCACAGGACGACCAAAATTATTCAAATGAGTGTAAAGAAACTCAGGTTCTGCATTGTGCTGCCAGGCACACAATGCAAAATTGACTTATATGCTCAAGCAACACCATTGCTCTAAGTCTCATGATGAAACAAAAGCACACAAATGCTACAAAATTTAGCTAATTTGCACTGGATTTAAAGACTGAAACAACATCATTGCTCAAGGGCCCACAGTGAGAAAAATGCAGATACTAATTTATAATAAATTTAAAAATTTAGTAAAGGTAAAACTGCACATCAATGAGGAGCATCAAAATACTCTCTGAAACAATGAACGGAAAATCTGCTGCACAGAAATAATAAGTCTACAATGATAGAAATTTTGTAAGCATTCTTACATAAAATGCATGCTGAGGCAAACTTAACTGGACTTCACGTATTTACTTCTTTTGTGCTTTTATACATACATCTATAAAAAAATTAAAATCTTGCCTAAACATAAATGAAGAAAAAGGTTTAGCTTACTGTAAATTCTGGAAATGTATAGCAGACATGATTCTTCATTTCAGGAAAATGAAATGAGTTGTGGGATCAATACAAAGAAGCATGTTCATAAATGGTACATTTTATAGCCAGTGCATAGCACAGCATCATTACTTGATGGGAAATGTGTGACAAAATCATAAGGAGAGTGTAGCTCTCGCACTATGTACACATAAAATATCTTCATGATAATAAATGCACATAGGCAAGAATATCTACTGTTATTTTGCTGGCTACAGTATCAGGTATGATGGAGTTACACAACAACAAATAGAGCAATAGCAAACTGAACAAGTTAGTATGGAATTTAATCACATTCGAAAGTCTAAAATTCATTCACAAACCTTTCAAGACAAAAATAGTTTACTACTAGACTAGTAAGAACAAACAACTTCAGCTTAGAAACAAAGACAATAAAATTATGATTTTTCACAGCTACAGTACCAAGAACTTACAACTTCAGCTTTGTAGCAAGGAATTCTGAGTACAAGCAACATAAGTTGAGGATGCAGAGAAGCAAAAGAGTATTTATGCTCGACTTACCAATGTAATGTCCCATAACCAAAAAAATCAACTCACCCAGTTTTCCTGATACTTGACAAATGAGCAGCATCCAACTGCTTTGGATCTCCCTTGCTGTCCACAGCCACAGCATCGAGCTCATCAAATGACGGCGGCACAAAGGCATCTCTCAAGATAAGGGGCTTAGGGCTTCCTGGTAGAAAAGAATGGCACAGTCACATTACAACAAAAACAGTTGACAGGGAGAAAAATGAAGTTAAAATGATCTACTGAAATAAGTTTGCCACAATAAAGAAGAAATCTAAATGCAAAATAAGTGGCAAAAAGTACAGATTTTCTAGTCATCAATAGGTGAAAATTTTCATACACATCTATCTTCAATCAACTGCAAAGTCTACGCATGTCTACTTATAAAAATTCTAGTAACTCTAAAAAAATACCAAACAACAACGAAAAGAAATGTGTATTAATTTTCTTCAAATGCTGCGTGTCTCAGTGAAGCAGTGGGAAGAAAATGAGAGAAGGCTTACACTGAAGCTCTCACGGTGCCACATGGATGGTTACATCTTGAAGCGGAGGAAAAAACGCCACAATGATGAACTTAGAAACTTCATTTCCCCCTTTCCATGGTCAATAATGAAAAAATACAAGTCAAGCAACTCTCAGAATAGTGGCCTTCCCAGTAGCCAAATGTAGAAGGAAAAATTCTGCATGCTGAAGCTATAATGAACTCAAAGCAATTGAAACAAAGAAGACACGCAGAGGAGACGTCTTGTAAACACAGTGAACTCACCATTCCGGGCAGATGGGTCGGACTGCACAGCCAGCGGGGGAGGTAGCAGAATGGGAAACGTCTTCCAATGGTACAGAACACTTTCTGCAACCTGCACAAATGATGTTTAGCCTATTTTTAGCTGAATGAAGTTAATGACAACAATGAGAAAATAAAACCCTACTTCATTATTAACACTGGCCAGAAGAAAATAATATGCATATAGAAGATTAATTGATTGAAGAAGGATTAATTGAATAATAAGGGTAGGTGTAACTTCTCTGGTCAACCAATGTCATTAATCAACACATTTGCTACCAAGCCCAATAGCAGAGTCATCCCATGAATACTATGATGAGCCGCCAGTGGCAGTGTGGTAGTGAATGTGCCAAGGAAGCCATCAACCCCAAAAATGAACAAATTTTAGATTTTCAGTTCATTTTGTAAATCTATGCAGAGGTCACACCTGAACTTGCATACAAAACTTGAGACCTCTGCAAAAAACAGTTTGGGCTAGAGAAACTGGCAAAGTAATAGATGCACATTTCATTAGAGGTAATAATATAGAACTTCAGTGGATTGCACCTGAAGCTCATTTCTAAATTGCTATTTGCAATTCATGTCATTCTTCCCCTATTTTAAGTATAGTCAAACAAGATAGAAGCTATTGGACTCGTGAAATTCTGTTTGGGAATTTGGTGCTTTTTTAATTTACACAGAAAAAAATTATGCATTTGTGGTAAAAATTAATGACAAAAATTTTTCTTTTGAATCATATTTAATTTGAACTTTAAAACATCCAACTTACTTTATAGTAAATATTACAGTGAATCGAACAAAGTAATCTGTTTTTGTCCAAGTCAAAGCCTCTAGAAGTGCGACTTTGAAATATTTTCACATTTCTTGTAACCAACATTTAATTTCCACGGATGAAAATAGAAAAAGTGTTTCAAGTAAACCCCTCATTTTTTAAAGAATTACATAAATGAACCAAGTTTTAAAGCTTTAAGTCCCATAAGAAAAAGTATATTCGGAGTTAGAAATCCCTTGGAGCCACTTTTTTGTAAGCTTTTGAACTTTTAGCCTAATTCAAAAGTGCCTTAAATAAATTTCTTGAGACCATACATCATCACAAGAAATCATTACTGCCCAGTAGGATTGTGCTATAATTTATACCTCAAAACATATTAACATTATCATTTGGTGTCTTTAGGAATTGTTCAAAAAATTTCAGGCCATCCCCTTTGAATTCCAGATAAAAAACATACAGAATAATTCAAAAAATAAATAAATAAATTCCTAACTAATCTACTATAAACACAATATAGAATGAAAATGAGCAGAAGTTCACTGATGTTAGGCCTTGGCCTGGAAAATAAAACATCCAGGAGCACAATATTGGACAAAATATTTCAACACCTTGGCCATACATTAAGGTTGGTAATTATCACTAATAGCTCACCGTTCAACATCAAAATGACTGAGTTTGCACGTATATGAATTTACAAAAACAGCACCTGGCTCAGAGGCAGACAACTCAGCAAGTTAGCCACACAGCTACCTGCTTGATGTGGTTTAGCAGAGCAGTCGACTCTGGTGACAGCCCCACGGTAGAGATGTCAAAAGTAAGCTGCTCCCTCTGTCAAATAAATGTTGGGCATTTGCTAATCTCATAAAAATTTGCAAGAAGTCTTGCATGAGCATATGCATTGTCCATAAAACAGTCCCCTATAATTTACCAACATTATGTTGGCAGAGCACATATGTTGACATATTTGACAATTTTTCAACAAACAAAGCCCAACAGCAAAGTGTATATTATAATCCTACTCCTAATGTAAAGGTTTGATCTGAAATCATCAGATGGTGTAAAGATGGTAACCATGACTATGTGGCATTCCATTTGCATCAACAAACAAGTAGCTCTCTTCAATCCAAGCATCATGGCTTGCTTGTAAGTGTACAAATTGCAGCAGATTACAAAAACCTAAATGCCCATAACACAAAATCTATGGGAATAGAATTGAAGGTAAGTGATATCAGTTACAAATGTCACAATCATACAAGGAGGTTTGTGCCTATCAATGGTGACAGTAGACATTAACATAAGGGAAAGGGGCAAACTTCATAATCAAAATAGATGTTTAAATTGTTCACCCTCTGCAATACCTCATGCATCAATTCTCTTCATAAAACTTTCTTTTACTCTTCTGAGGGTGTTAGCATTGATTCTTTGACACTCTTGTTTTTGCAGCTTTCAAATCATCAAGAGTGCATGGACAATTCTAGTACACAACAGAGTTGAGATTTCCTGAAGGAAATAGTCAAGTGGGATCCCCATCTCTTCCAAAAATAAAAACCCATTGAACTCTTTCTTGTACTGTTAGTTTCTCACCCATCTCAGATCTAATCTAAAACGTAAAACAAAAGAAATACAAATTATTGTTTGGTGTGTAACTTCTGAGACACCCTGAACATAAGTACATTAATGTCAGAACTCAACCAGCACTGACAAGAATATCAGAGTAGAAATATACCTCATACCCCTGAAAGTACATTTTAATGGAGATATTATAGCAAGCAGCTGAACTAAAAAAATTCTAAACAGAGGTCATGCCTGTTTTTAACACTGGAACACTAAGGCATTATAAACCAAAAGGAAAAAATTTTATAAAGAAGTAATGCATTCACTTGTGAGTGTAATAGACATGTACATTTAAATGAATAACATGCCTATTCTCCTTCAAGAAGTGAATCATTAACATCTTGACTGTGGCAGGTAAAACTGAAGTTCAACATTCAACTCAAATTTAAAGTCAATTGTAGTAAACAATGTTGAAAATAGCAAACATTAACTGGATTGTACCTTAATTTAGTTTTGATCAAGTATTTATGAAAATTTAGTTTGCGACTGCTGGTCGGTCAGCAGCATTGAGAAAATCCCCTTTGTGGCAACCCGTGGTGCACATTGCAGTTCATGACAGTGCTATCAATCACAAGCGCAGCAAAAGAAAACTGAGGTACAACAAAAAATCAAACCTGACACTCAAGGAGCGGTGTGGAGGCTGATGAGGCATCGTTGTCTGCCAAAGAGCTTCCTGCATTGTGGCTTGAGGAGCTTGGTAGCAGAGTGGACTCCATTCCACCTCATATCACCATCTGGATAATTGTTCACCTGCAGTGATAAAATTCATTACTCACAATAAGTGTAGCAGCTAAATTTAACATTGAAGCAATTTCTACCTTGTTTAACTAAGTTTAGCAATATTAAATCCTGTACTCAAAAAAAATTAACAAAATTTTATCATACAGCAGAGTAATTTTAAAAGTGAAATTTTTTTCCTGAAATTCTCATATATTTCAATGTTTCTTTTGCATTTTCCAAAAAGATTATTTTAGAATGAATAAATAGAGGTCTGCATTGGACCTTTATCTATTGGAACTGCATAGGTCTGTATTGGTCTGCACACCCTAATCAAATAACATTACATCTTAATCAAATAACATTATACCCTAATCACATAACATTATACCCTAATCACATAACATTATACCCTAATCACATAACATTACACCCTAATCACATAACATTATTCCCTAATCAAATAACATTACACTCTAATCAAATAACATTACACCCTAATCAAATAATGTTATACCCTAATCAAATAACATTATACCCTAATCAAATAACATTGCACCCTAATCAAATAACATTACACCCTAATCAAATAACAATACACACTAATCAAATAACATTACACACTAATCAAATAACATTATACCCTAATCAAATAACATTATACCCTAATCAAATAACATTATACCCTAATCAAATAACATTACACCCTAATCAAATAACATTACACCCAAATCAAATAACATTACACCCAAATCAAATAACATTACACCTAAATCAAATAACATTACACCTAAATCAAATAACATTACACCCAAATCAAATAACATTACACCCTAATCAAATAACATTACACCCTAATCAAATAACATTACACCCTAATCAAATAACATTATACCCTAATCAAATAACATTATACCCTAATCAAATAACATTACACCCTATTCAAATAACATTATACCCTAATCAAATAACATTATACCCTAATCAAATAACATTACACCCTAATCAAATAACATTACACCCTAATCAAATAACATTATACCCTAATCAAATTACATTATACCCTAATCAAATAACATTATACCCTAATCAAATAACACTATACCCTAATCAAATAACACTATACCCTAATCAAATAACATTATACCCTAATCAAATAACATTATACCCTAATCAAATAACATTATACCCTAATCAAATAACATTACACCCTAATCTAATAACATTACACCCTAATCAAATAACATTACACCCTAATCAAATAACATTATACCCTAATCAAATATCATTATACCCTAATCAAATAACATTATACCCTAATGAAATGACATTACACCCTAATCAAATGACATTACACCCTAATCACATAACATTATACCCTAATCAAATAACATTACATCCTAATCCAATAACATTACATCCTAATCCAATAACATTACACTCTAATCCAACGATCTTCACTTTCAGTCAACAATCTTACACTTTCAGTCAACAATCTTACACTTTCAGTCAACAATCTTACACTTTCAGTCAACAATCTTACACTTTCAGTCAGCAATCTCACACTTTCAGTCAACAATCTCACACTTTCAGTCAACAATCTCACACTTTCAGTCAACAATCTCACACTTTCAGTCAACAATCTCACACTTTCATTCAACAATCTCACACTTTCAGTCAACAATCTCACACTTTCAGTCAACATTCTCACACTTTCAGTCAACAATCTCACACTTACCCAGCAATATCAATTTCACACTTTCAGTCAACAATCTCACACTTTCAGTCAACAATCTCACACTTTCAGTCAACAATCTCACACTTTCAGTCAACAATCTCACACTTTCAGTCAACAATCTCACACTTTCAGTCAACAATCTCACACTNGCACTTTCAGTCAACAATCTTGCACTTTCAGTCAACAATCTTGCACTTTCAGTCAACAATCTTGCACTTTCAGTCAACAGTCTTGCACTTTCAGTCAACAATCTCACACTTTCAGTCAACAATCTCACACTTTCAGTCAACAACCTTCCATTTTCAGCAAAAATTTTACAATTATAGCCAGATATGTTGCTCTCTGAATGATATTGTAATTTCAGCCAGTTATGTTGCATTTTCAGTCAATGGTGATACACCATCAATAAAATTTTCTAACCTAATAATGCTATACTATTAGCCAATAAATTTGCATTCTCTCAATAATGTTGCACCAGCAAAAATTTTACTCACCGAAACAACAAAACTGTATGTTGTACTGGTGGAAATTTTAAAATGAATTAATTTCTCATCAAGTTAATAGGCAAGTTCTATCTAACTGACCAATGATAGCAACAGGTTAACCTGGAACAGAGTAAATAAGAAAAAGTTAATGTACTTTAAAAAAATTGCAGGGTAAAACAATGGTGATACTTTCAGTAGCACATAAGCGACAAGGATACAATTTGAACTTTCTTTTCCTTTTCTACAATTAAATATATAACTTATCATTTTCTCTTAATTCTTTTCATTATTCAGTCAATAGAGTATTTGAACAGAAAAAATTAAATACTTCCTAAAATGCAAAAAAGTTCACTCATATTGTCCAACTATTTGAAATTTACATCTGCCTCAAAACAATCTAAACTTTCCAAAGATAACCAGTATATTCTCATTACTACTGCTTCCATGCTTTTATTATTACCAGCTTAGTTTTCTGCTACACAAACTGATTACTATATTGTTAACGAATGTCCAGCATGTTGAAAGTCAATTATTTTTCTGTACAGCTGATCAACTAGAAAATTTTTCATTAAATAAATCAAGTCAAATTTTAGGTAACCTCCCGAGAAGGCTCCCGAGCATATCTACATAGCATTGGTTGAGAGATATTCTTACTGGTTTGAAAGGGTTGCAGGCATTTCTAGTCATTTTGGATCTCAACACTAACTGTACGCAGCAGTACATGCTGAAAAATTAGCTTCAAACTACTTTTTCTTGTTACTCTATGTTGGTTATTTTCCAATGTAATTTTTAAAAGTAAGCACCCGTGATATGATCTCAGGTATGCTTGTGCATATTTTCTATATATGCACAGCAGTTGGTGCATAGATATTTAGCTAGTATAAACTAGAAACATGGTATGTTAATTTACATACCACTTGGTTATATTGCTCTTGTCAGGGTCAAGCATTAATGTTGGTAAATGTTTTATAAAAAGAGAACATTACTAACTTAATTAATACTGATTAACTTACTGATACTGAATTACTAAGTTCATGTACATAGAGGCTAGGTTTTTCCATGACAGTCATAAGTGTTTTTTTATCAATTAGGTTAATGTCTTTTACACTTCTATTTAGTATAATTTTCAAACTTATAATAACTTAGTCGTGGGATTACATTTTCATGTTTATTATCATGTTTTCACGGGATTACATTTCCATGTTTTTATTGATAAGGCTATGATATATAAATGATCAATCAAACATTACCATCGTTTCCTTGAGTGGCATTTATGACCATTTAAACATATGGTCAACTAACCATCAAAGTCAATTTCACATTTTTCACTCAACATTTAATTTGAAAACTAACATGGCTATTAATATATACTTATGATTTTTATACCCATTAATAACCTCAATTTTGAAAATTATTCAAAAATTTAAATGGTGGAAATTTAACATCTTACTTAGATTTATGAAGAAATTATGGTCAATATTGAATGTAGGCCTTTCACAAAAATTAAAAATTCCACTCCATAGAATCACTAAAGGAACACATTTAAAAACGTTTTACACGAATGACACTCTGCTCGCTGATGCGTTATTTTTGAGTTATTCAACTTTGAAGTTATAAGAACGCCGTATATAAAAGTGAAGGAACGGACACGTAAATATGCTGTAATACGGTATTAACGTAACGATGGGTGAGGTTAGGGTAAGTTATGGTAGGTTAGTTACTTAAACTAACCCAAAATAACAAATCAACCTAAAATAGCTTACCTTAACTTACCCCAACCGAGGCTGTTAAATTTCCCGCCAAGAAGTGGGCGTGTCTCGCCAGAAAAGTGGGCGTCACCCAACAATGCAGCGACTAACCAGCCGACCATATAATGTTATTCCTATCTGAACGTAATTATTGTTATATCTCAAAAATAACGCATCAGCGAGCGGAATGTCATTCATGTAAAACGTTTTTAAATGTGTTCCTTTAGTGATTCTTTGGAACGGAATTTTTAATTTCCGTGAAAGGCTTAAATTCAATTTTGACCAAAATTATTGATTTGTTATGTGGTAATGCATAACATGTTCTCTGAGCTGGGTACTTTTTACCATTATATGTGTGTGCAAAGAGATGGCTTTCAATAGATTGTTAGTTAGTTTAAGCCTCCCTATCCGCAACAAATGAGATCCAAAGAGAGGAAGGAACCATTTAGTATGGAGGTAAGGGAACTCAAATTCTATGCAGAAGGGGCATTGAAACAGTAAGTTGAGAAAAAAGTTCATGAAACAAGATAAAAGTTGAATAAGAAAGTAGTAGGTGCTGAAAAACAGGACAGCAGCAAACCAAAAATAGGTGGTCCTTAACATAACAAAAACATTTGATTTCAACAAGAAGAAGGCCTTCCTAACTCTCACCACAGGCCCTAACATTTTTCCACTAAGAGTGCTAATTCTCATAGTTCCAATAATTGTATTTCCCTGAGAGGGATGGCTTTCAATTTCTGCATGATTGATTATCACTTCTAGATGAAAAACTACTTCTTATTACACTTTCCACTTTATTTTCTGATATTGAAAAAACCTGGCCTAATATATCAAGGTAAGTGGAAACTGTTATAAAAAAATTTTCATCAATGTTACCCTTTTATTGGTATTTATAATTATAATCAACTCAAATGAGTTTGTTCTGTTTAAAATTCAAAGGAAATTATCCAAAATTTCTACTGAAACACCATCAATCATTAAAATTTTATGGCTCTTTCACCTAATGTAGCTTCAGTATATTTGCATTTATATGTGATGGTAATTTTTTTCTTCAAATTTTCAGCCTGAGGATGATGTTTGTCATATTAAAGCATCACTTTTTAATAGAGTGATGAAAATATTCCTTTTAAAAATCAGTGTTTCAGTCAAAATTTTGAAAAATTTCCTTCATATTTTTCCAGAGAAGAATTTGAGACAATTTGGCAGCATTGAAAAGTTACAAAATAAATCATCCTCATCCTTAGAATAAGTTGGCCAAGGGAATCCATTATTTACTTTTCCTAATATTTTGCTTAACCAATGACATGGATATTATTTCATCCACATACTTTTAACAATAAGCTAATTTTAATTTTAAAATGTTTTAAAAATCAATGATTTTTATGCCAACTTTAAAAGAAATTTAGCTCAATATTGAGTTTGATGCGCTCATGGAAATAAGAAAATTTGGTTCCAAAGGACCAACTAAGGAGCACATTCAAAAACGTTTTACACGAAAGACATTTTGCTAGCTGATGCATAATTTTCAAGTTATTCAACTTTGAACTTATAGGAACATCGTATATAAAAGTGAAGGAATGGACACGTAAATTTTCTGTAATACGGTATTGACGTAACGATGGGTAAGGTTAGGTTAGGTAACATTAGGTTAGTTAAAATAAACTAACCAAAATATACCTACAATAGCTTAACTTAACCAATCCCATGCTGTTTTTCTTCCGTTAAAAAAAGTGTGAGTGTTCCAACAATGTGGCGACTGCGCAACCGCCTATATAATGTTATGCAAGCAAAATGTCATTTGTGTGAAACATCTTTAAATATGTTCTTCACCCGATTCTTGGAAACTAAATTTCTAAATCTCGTGAGCGCATTACGCTCAATATTGACCAAAATTAACTGCTTTTTCTATTTTATTTTTTATCAACTTGATTAATAGACCATTTCATTTAGGTACATCATGTTTCCCAGCAAGTAATTGAATTGGATATTTAAGGGAGACATTTACCCTGGAATCAGCATGAATCAAGGAAATGGCTGTTGTATAGGATTTAGATCTAGGAAATTTGGCACAAGTATATATTTTCAGAAATAAATAGGAGTTGTGTCTATTACTTTTTCTCACTTTTAACATAATTTTGCAGACAATGAAGGGAGGGAGGGGGATTGGAGGGAAAAATACTTTATAAGAGACACCTCTTCCTAGTTATTCTCAAAGTTATTCTCCTAGAGCAATGATTCAGATGTCATTGGATACACAACAAGTTGCTGCATAAAGAGTCAGAAGATTATTTTGATATTCATCATAATTTCTGAGTAACATAGAAAAAATTAATGAGAAGAATTACAGATTGGAAGATAGTTTTTTTACAAAATACAAAATGACTGTAACACTCTTTTTATAGAATCTAGATCTATGAAATTTGACATACATATTTTTGAAAATAAATAGAGGTTGTTTTTATAACTTTTTCCATTTTTACTATAATTACAGAGAAAATGAAGGAAAATAAAGGGCTAAAGGGTTATTTGTTAATATATCTTTTTGCCAAATTTTTATTGTAGAGCAATGATTGTAACCCCTGCCGTGATTATATTAAAAAATCTATGGAAGAAATTATTGTTTACAAATTTTTTTAATTTTCATAAAAAAAAATATTGCAAAATTTAAATTATCCTCCGGCTTATAATGCAGCAACTCTTTGCTTTTTCAATGACACCTAAACCATTCTACTATGATCAGTACATTTTGAGGAGATAAATTTTGAAAAACTTCCTTTTTTTCCTCCATTAGCTCTGTAATTGTGAAAAAATGGAAAAAATAAACTAGAGATAACTCCTGTTTAATTCAAAAAATACATATGAAAGCTAATTTTTAAATATTTAGATCCCATAGAAAGAATGTTGCAGCCATCTCCTTGATTCAGTTGATTTCAGTTCTGACGTCCCCCTTAGGGCAATTTCTAAACCTAATGCATTCTATAAAACACTGAAAATATAAATATAATCAAAAGAATCTCTCTGCAATAATCCTCCTGTAATGAATATTATCAGCAAAAAAGAATGAAGCCAGTCTATCTCAGTTTTGTGGCTACCAATACCATCAAGTCTTCTTCATTATGCATTTACGCTAATTTTCATCAGGCTCAAAAGTAAACATAAAATGAATTTAAACATTTTTAAAGGTTATGATTTTACAGTAAAGTTAGATTACAATTAAGATTGTGAGTTAGTTTAAGCCTTCCTAACCGCTACAAGAAAGAGCATATCGAAAAGAGGACGGAGGAAGGCATCATCTAGTATGGATGTTAGGGAATGCAGAAGGGGCATAGAAACAGTAAGTTTGGAAAAAAGTTCATGAAACAAGATAAGAGTTGAAGAAAAAAGTATCAGGTACTGAAAAACCGGACAGCAGTCAACCGAAAAAGGTGGTCCTTAACATAACAAAAAAAAATTGTTTAATTTCAACAAAAAGAAAGCCTACCCAACTCTCAGCTCAGGAACTCGCACATTTCCCTCTGAGAGTGATAATTCCTATAGACACAATAGTTGTGTCCCCCTGAGAGAAACTGTAAACTTAGAATCTAGCTTACATATTTCAAAACAAAAATTGCACAATTGAACTGGCATAATTCTAGCAATACATGTGTCAAGCTGAACACGCTAACAACCCTTTCAAAATCCACAGTATATGCTAAAATCATCTTTTTTATAAAGAGGTAAAAAAGAAATTTTTTAAAATTTTAAACAACAAATTCAAGTTCCTATACTATTTGAAATCGCCAATTATTATGTCCTATTGTCCATGTTGGTCAATGGATGAGAAACTAATTTCAGACAACCAACACATCAAGATCATTAGTCATTTATCAATCATTCATAAACTATTCTGGAAAATGTTGATATACATATATTTTTGCACTTGATAACAGAGCGTAGTCTTAGACAATTTTTAATTTTGGTGAGGAAGTCATGCAATTCGCAATTCAATATCACAATGATTCAACAAATGGAAAAACATCACTTGAAAAATGAAATTTTATCCACAATTCAGCCTGACTCCTTATATAAAGCTTTAACAAAAAATGAAACTTTGGCACAAACAATGCAAGACCATAGCTCAACTCAAAACTAGACCAAAAATCCAATAAAATAGCATTGTGTGAACTTAGTCTGTCAAATGATATCGGACGGCACCAACACGTCCGCGAGAACGAATGTTCTTGTGAACAAAGTTGCACCTGCCAAAATAAAATTTACACAGCTTTGCTGAAGACCTTCAACAACGAAATTGTCAAAATACGAGTTAAAATAAATGAGTTATTGTTTGATTACTATTTACGTTCTTTGAGAATCTATCTAAAGCGAATACTCATTCTGAAAGTTTATAATCAAATAATACGTCATAGCATTAGATAGAATGAATAAAACTCGCTCTTCGATTGAGTTACTAACAAACTTTCCTAATTGCTTCAAATTTTGTTTCATCAGCATGAAAATTTTGTGATCGGGCTGGCAGATAGCTTCGTCTGCAAATCAACCTTCACGACTTTTCAGAGAGTTTCTGAAGAAACTGCATTCGAACAATTAAGAAAAAGTGAAGCTTTATTTCAAAGAGTAAATTCCAAATATCTATGATAAAATTGTTTCTCCGGTGCTAGTAGGATCATTCTAAACCTGCAACAAATGGTAAATCAGAGTATATTTTACAAGGCTTAGTTAAATTTAAAAGGTATTTGTTCATTCAGATATTAGAGGTTAAAAACTTTGACCTGATAGCACGAGTGCTTCTGGAAATATCTCAAACAGGTATCATTTACATGGATAATACTCAATGCTGCACTGCAACATACTCGCACACGTACTAAGTGTGTGTAACTTATCTTGAGAACTACACACTGCGTCTGATACAGCAATGTATTATCAAGCTCAGATACGTCATGTATAATTTTACGCGCTTCAACTACTTCACTTAAAATTCCTTTCAATCGTTAGGAGCAATGAAATTTAGTTTTGATCTCAAACACATTGCTGCGAGGTGGGCCTCCAGTGTTATACAAAGGATCTCCATAAGGACGATAGAAAAGTCGTCAGGAACTGATTTCAATATTTTGTCAAAATAAACTAGTGACAGACCTTTCAGGGTGCCACTTCCCAAGTTCATCAATTGATTCTATTCTTTCGATTTGAATTATTAACTTGAACACAAGTCGCAGTCAAAGTGTGATTAACCTATCCATAAAAAATTTATAGCAACAGAATTTTTCCATCATCAAGACCAGTGCCAATTTCTGAGTATTTTCAAGGCTCTCGAGGTTCGTATCTCGCAGAATTCTTCAGTAGCTATAAGCTTAGGGGGGTAACAAAAGATAAATAAAGCCATCAACTTTATTATTTAATAAAGTTTGGTCTCTTGCCTCTGCTCATTAGTTGTCTTGTGATACTTGGCCAGATGGTCAGTATAATCCTGATAGGGCGACTTGGTAAAGACAGTCGGCTTCCATAGATCAGGAGTAAGGTAGGCATAAGTTTTGGCAATGGCAGCGTAAGTGGCCTTGGCGAAGTTGCCCAGGGTGGCCGTCTGACCGCGAGCGCTGGTGTAGCAATCCTCAATACCAGCCATCTGCAGCAGCTTCTTGGGGACAGCAGCCGCAACAATGCCGGTACCTCGGGGCGCAGGAATGAGGCGCACGACGACGGAGCCGCACTTGCCCGTCACCTTGCATGGCACAGTGTGGGGTTTGGCGATCTTGTTACCCCAGTAACCACGCCTCACGGGCACGATCGAGAGCTTCGCCAAAATGATGGCACCCCTAATCGCGGTGGCTACTTCCTTAGAGCACTTCACACCGAGGCCGATATGGCAAGAGTAGTCTCCAATGGCAACGAAGGCCTTGAAACGCGTGCGCTGACCGGCACGAGTCTGCTTCTGCACAGGCATGATCTTGAGCACCTCATCCTTCAGCTGAGGTCCCAAGAACTTGTCAATGATTTCTGCCTCCTGAAAGTAGAAAGAAGAATTAGAAGATTCAAGATAAAAGAAGAGTACATGCATTTTAAAATGTATATTGTTTACCTCTGCACCATGCAAATTTAACCATTACTACCATCACCACCGAGACAAGATAAGTACCGTCATACAGAATCTAGACGTCCCGACAGAAGGAAGCAGGAATTTCAATATACAGAAACTACATAAGTGCAAATTAACCCTCTGCCAAATCCATTACTGCCGTTTTCCATAAGGTTCATGCAATTGAGAAGGTCAAATCTATTTTACAGCGATAAAGCTTGGAATTCCACAATAAATTAACAACCGCCAAGGAATTGCCACAAGGAAATTATTTAAAATTGTAAGAGACTGACGGGGCGACGACACGCGTAGTGCGGCGCACGGTAAATGTCTCTACCTTTGTCTACCCTCACTTTCTCATCGTTCCATTTTAAAACAGGACGACTCGAGTAGCTGGGATTTAGTCAGTGAACAAAATAACTCAAATTCAGCAATTCATATAAAAATTTAGTTCATCGGATTATAAGATAAAATTATGATTCAAGTTGTTACATTACTGAGGAAGAATAGTTAAAATAAATAGGTCTTAAGGATGGAAGCAGGAAATTCAATATATAGAAAGTACACAAGTGCAAATTAATCCTCTGCCAAATACATTAGGCTGTTTACTACAAATTTCATGCAAATCAGAAGGTGAAATCGAGTTTACAGCGACAATTCTTGGAATTTCACGATAAATTAACAATTGCCAAGGAATTCTATTACAAGGATATCTAGTTAAAATTGTAAGAGACTGACGGGGCGACGACACGCGTAGTGCGGCGCACGGTAAATGTCTCTGCCTTTGTCTACCCTCACTTTCTCATCGTTCCATTTTAAAACAGGACGACTCGAGTAGCTGGGATTTAGTCAGTGAACAAAATAACTCAGATTCAGCAATTCATATAAAAGTTTAGTTCATCGGATTATTAGATAAAATTATGATTCTAGTGGTTACATTACTGAGGAAGAATAATTAAAATAATTAGGTCTTAAGGATGGCAAAAGTCAGTGAGACAACCCACACATTTTAAGGACTAGACAGACGTGTGCCGCCGATAGTCATGAACAGAATTTCTTCCAGTCATAGACTGAGCAATAGTTTCGAGTTTCATCTATATTTAGTCATAACTAAGTGACGGTATAATCTAGTTAATATTTGCTACTTTCATAATTGTTTAAAATAGTTACCTACAAAATACAATTTCAATTTAAATTTAATGTTTAACCCATCACGGTTGAGGCGTTAACAGAGAAACAAAGGCATGAAATAGACGGTTACTGCTCAAAACAACCACCCAAAACCGAACCGCAGTAATTTTGCAACATCAATAAAAAAAATTTAGAGAAAACTACTCCAAGTATTCACTCCATTCACTGAAAACAGAACTATAAATTTTTTATTTTGAAGTAACATTGCACATAATTTTCAGTACAAATGCCTTCATTAAATTCCGTAGCCAATAGCAATGGGCTTCAGTAAATTTTCAATACGCGTAACAGACGCTTTAAAACAAAATAAGGGAAGGTTAATTTTGTACCTTGA
This sequence comes from Platorchestia sp. MABIK, assembly GCA_014220935.1. Lineage (NCBI taxonomy): Eukaryota > Metazoa > Arthropoda > Malacostraca > Amphipoda > Talitridae > Platorchestia > Platorchestia sp. MABIK. The sequence continues at coordinate 54,749 of JACJUY010000656.1, forward strand.
TGGGGAGAGAGAAAAGGTAGATCTCCTCAAGGCTCTTGATCTTTTCATCCTTGACAAGTCGGCCCAGCTTGGTGATGGGAGTCCACTCCTTCTCTCCTTCCTTGCCACGACCACGGCCACGACCCCTGCCGCGTCCTCTTCCTCCTCGTCCACCGCGCCCACCGGCACCACCACGGGTTCCAAAACCACCTCGAAAACCTCCACGGGCTGATCCGGAGTCGGCCATTCTGTAAAAAATATTAAATTAAAATTTGCACGACCTATTAAACAGTTATTCAAATAAATTTTACAACATCTTTTACTTTCAAGTATATGATATCATTTTGGTACAGTAAAATGAATTGGAAAATATAGCCATGAATGTTTCATTTTGCAGGAATACCCATTAATAAAATGCACACTTCTTTCACACTCAAATAGCTTCAATTTGAAGATTAAGTTAGAGGGTTTAATCATTGTAGTCTAGGAGCAACTTGCAGACATTAAAACTCATGCTTCACTGAGCAATTATAAACAAGATTTTTTTGTTATGCCATCAAAAAATTATACACAATAATGATTAATTGTAATGCAATTTACTCCTCCTGCATTCATGAATTTTGCAAGATGAGTAAATTTTATCATAGACAGCTATATCTGAATTGAAAAGCATCCTTTGCTGTTGGCATAGCTTGATTGTAATACCTCTTTAGGGATACACATGAGCGCATGCCATTCACAAGTTTCCTCAGCACTTAATAAAAAAGCTAGCCTTCAAACTTTTTCACTAAAGCCTCTTTCAACTAGTCATGAATCTGATGGCATTACATGTTACATGGCAACAATAGTGAAATTTTACTCAACTAACATTGCCACAATTTAACCAAAACAAAATCAAGCAAAGCTGCAAGTCCTTCATAAATTTACTTAAGCAACACATGGTATGCCACGAGTATACAAAATTTCAAACTGTTCATTTCAACATTACTTCAAATGCATGACAAGAAAACACTCAGTTGTGATTTCCTTCACAATTATAAAAATCCAAGAAAGTAAAAGGAACCTATTCAAGCAGTCTCGTGCAAAACTTTTCAACCGTTTCTCTGCATAACTGCAAACCTCGTACTCTATTTAAATGGATTCTCCATGACACACACTGCTCATTCTAAAGTACCTCACCAGCTAGTGTACCTAACACCACAAAAAAACAAAATATCAACTCATTTGCTGCATGAAACAGTTATGATATTTAGTTTAGCAAACCATCAGTAAATGAATCCTCATGTAGTTCAGATAAATTTGAAATGCATTGAGGAGATAATTGAATTAATAGAAAGTTCATGACCTGTCAACACTTGTAATGCCTGCATCAGCAGTTCATGATAAAACAAATTTAAATTTTGAACTATAATTGTCAATTTTGTTGATCTAGGCAAAAATTGCTAGATAAATGTTTTGTTTCCTAATAAACAACAATTTAAATATTTGTACAGAATTAAAATTCTCCAGAAGGCACACGTAATGACTAAATTAGGCTTCACATTGCAGATCATTGTTAAATAAAGACTTTGCTTGCAAGTAAGCCTCAACATAATTTTAATGAGTAAAGAATATAGTGATAAATAAGCAGACAAGATAATTTCCAAATGCTGACATGCATCAAAAAATTTCCAAGTTCCATAACCATTGACAATCAACAAATAATGCTATCAACAAGTAATGCTTGCCACCATTTTTCATATTTCTTACAGCAATATCAGGAAATGATCACTCAATTTTAACCACCACAACTGTATTACATTTTTATATCATCAAAGTTCACACAACCAAGAATGTTATAAAATGTGAAGTTTGTTTACTATTTTATATGACCCTAATCATATAGGTGAGCATGGCAAGTTGCATCCTCAAAATTATATTTCTAACTCGAATAACAAAAAGTGGTATTTAATGAATAATTATTCCAGACCAGTTCATTGTTATCTATAATGTAGTAGCTGAATCATGGCAGCAAAATCCTAAAAAGAGAACAATAGGGAGAGACGATTGAGAATGGGTTGAAGCTGAAGCACAAACAAGTAAACAAATGTACACATTTAACTTTGAAAAATACATCACATGAAAATTGGGAATGCGTTGTCATGAAAGATAAAGTGTTCAGTGCCTTTCAACACTCTAAAAATTATATTACAGCCAACCCGGATTCTATTCGAATGCGGGAACGTAATTGCTTACACTCCGAAACGTTCGTTGAAAAATGCCTTAAAATTCCTTAGTGTTGTCCACGCAACACTTCAATATTGAGTGGTGTACGTACGTTTCCACGGTTAAAACAAGCTACAGCAGAAAATAGTTAAAATTCTGAGTGAAGTTGGACAAACTCATAAAAATTGGAGTCGACACGTGTAACAACCGGCGCAGCATCACATGCTACCTGCTCACTTAATGCACTCAACGCGACAATTCAATAACTTACATAATCTTAACTTTGCAAATCAAATATTCAGTAGTCAAGCAACCTCACATGTTAATGCCTAAAAGCACATCGAACTAAATAGACATACAAAACTTAGCGTAATACTACATCGTGATACTTACGCAGAGGACGTTTTAACTGTGAAGCACAAAAGTTAACTTTCCTGGGAGTTCGCAAGTTTTAACTGAGCCAATGGTTCTACATAAAAAAAAAATTTGCAAGGAAAATCTTTGTTGTAGGTATATATAGATAAAGTGGAACCTAAGGAAACTTTATTAAAATACCTGGATAATCAAATCTGAATATTAATTCTACTTTATAAAAAATTTATATTGAAGTGATGATACAAAATAGAGCTCTGATCTGTGCAATGATCGGCAAGCGATTTAAATTTCTGTTTTCTATGCGTCCATATCAATAGAAGTTTAATCTGACAAAAAGTATTTATTTTTCTCAAATAACTATTACTTGATGGGATGTTTTTTCTCTTTTCTTCGTATTATTTGTAATAGTAGTAACGTGTACTGAAAAAATTACTTTTACATCATTAACCATGGAAGAAAGTTTTAACAACTTATTCTCAAAATTCCCTTCACGAATTTAATGAAAAATTAAACAAAAATATTCGATATGATGTTTTTTCTCATTTCTTTGTATTATTTGTAGCACTAGTTACTTGTACTGAAGAAATCCTTTTTACATCATTTACCTGGGAAGAAAGTTTAAACGACAACTCATTCTCAAAATTCGCTTTCCAAATGTCATGAAAAATCAAACAAATTTTTTCGAAAACCTAGGGTTAAGTGTTTAGAGGTATTATTTAAAAAAATGTGTTGTTCCAATTTTTGGAATTACGATCTGTGTTGCGAGACAGCTTCATTGCATATTTTAGTTAGCGACTCAGCATAAGATTTGCTAGTGACATAAAATGCGATCTCAAAGGAACGAATAAAACATACCATTCTCCATGGGTTTTAGAATATAGAGCGTTAATGTAAAATGTGTGTTCCTACACATGGTACATAGAAATAGAAAATTTGACATGCAGTAGAGAATAAAATTCAAAGAAGAAATAACGAAGACGGTAGGAGCACTAAAAGGAACAAATTGGGTACGAAAGCTGAAAGTTTCAAAAACCAATCTATACCTTACGCAACCTAACTATAAGTCCATGGGAGTACCAGTTCCAATAACATATGGTAGACAAGCCTAGCGCCCCCTAAGCCTATTCCTCAACTTTTGCCCCTTGACAGGTACGAAACAGCAAGTAGCTCGCAAGGGTAGGAATGTCGTCTTGAGATTTTACTGTTTAATGTTACTCAAAAATCTTGGTGAGATCAGTCTTCCGTATTAATGTAAAACCTATAAGCATAATATTACTACCATGGCCCATATTTCACATATTTTTTCGTTTCTATGAAACTCATAGATCGATGGATGCACTTCGCTCGCTCATTATTAGCACAACTGATATAAACCATTTCCTAGATTTGAATTTTCCTTCAAAATAATCTAACACACATACTATTTCACAACGTGTTTTGCATTTCGATTGAATTTTTTCAATTTTGGGAATTAGCCATTGGGTAGGTAATTAACGCTGAAATGAAATAACTGACTTCACTCTTTTACGATAAAGAATCCAATTTACATAAAAGGTAATTTTTAACTGCACTCAAGTGTTACAATTGTCTGTGCACATCGCGTAACCTGATTAGTCTGATTCTTATCAATATTTCCATGCAATCACATGTTTTGAAATTTTGTGAGAGGAATTCCTAACGGAACTATATCAAGAATACATTTTGTCAACAAATAGTTCGGAGGTAACTCGAATCAAACAATGAAAATTTTTTTCAAGCTAACGGGACAGCATACGTTCAAGAATGTAATAAAAAAATCATTAGAAATTAAACATCTCACCCATTGATATCACTCAATCCTAGGGATGTCAAAGTTGTATCTTCTATCGAATTCAAATGCTTTAATTAAAGAGGGTAGACGAAAAGCACGTGCGACGATTCTTGAAACATTAACTCATAATTGGTAGTGGATATTTTATTCTAATTAAGCTAATGCGTGTCAATATCCTCACTGGCTTCATCATTGCTTATACTTAAGGCGAGGATGAAATTATTTTCAAGCCCAGTCCCGCCAGTGCTCAACTCACACACACAACAATCGAGAGAAGAATTATTGCAAGTTATTCCTTTTCCCATCGAGAAGTAACACAAGGCTGGCTATCGGAGTATCGAACCTTTTATATTGCATTAGAGGTGAGTGCTCTAAACAACTTTTTCAAATAATTAACGGTAGCGTCTTCCTCAGTTTTTTTTACCATCCTTGTGTTGAAGAATAAAAAGGTGTCGCTATGCATCATGTCTTCATCATTCATCTGTTCCAATCTAGTACCAACATTCAAACTAATTAGCCCCGTCTCACTTACGGGTGCATTCAGCGAGAGCCTGTAATCCTGCAGTCATTCGCGTGGAAGGTGACTCTATTTACTCGTATCTCGTAAGAAATTCCAACTCCCACAGTCAGACACAGTTCAGAGACCGCCTCATTTGTACACATCCATCGCAAAGGCATGGCTCTTGTGTTGAAGAATAATTGAACGGGGATAATTAGTTTGACGCTACCGCTCGCCATAGCCGTGTGTATAGGACCTGACTCCGTGCGGGGAGACCCGGGTTCGAGTCTGGGCGCTGGTGGCGATTTTCTCTGTTGGGTATAGGAGAAAAATTTTAAGCACAATACCCCTCTCTACCCAGCAGGTGTCTGAAATGGGTACCGGTCTTTGACCGGGGGAAAGCGTCATGGCGTCCTGGTGTTAGTTCTAAGGCATTTGAAAAACCAATGTAAAAGGTGATATGTATCATGCTTCAATTGGAAATAAAGCATCCGTAGATGCCGATGTTGTTTAAAGGTTGATCATCTACATTTTGTTACTTAAACTCGACGCATTTGACTAACAATTTGAGTTTCCCAAATCTGCTATTCGAACTTCTGTTATCAACTTGTCGTTAATAATCTATAAGGAAAACCTGAGAATATAGCACTGCAGGGGCAGCTTAAATAAGAACTCACACCTTTACTATTCGGTCACTAATCGCACCTTGTCAAAAAAGGGAATCTCCCAAATCCTGGACAGTGAACACGCGGAAATACGTGATGAGCGAATAAGAGGGTGCAAGCCAGGTCCGCATGCGAGAAAGCATTAAATACTCAGTAAAACTCGGAGTGTTATGGAAAATTTATTAATCCTCATCATATTTGAAGTTGGAAAACCTTTTTCCGCTACACAGGAAATGTCGCATAAACAAATATTGCAAAAAAAGGTTTAGATATGAAATGCAATTTGCACGAACACACTTGGGCGTTACCTTGAGAACAGATTGTGATTCAAGTACAACAATTTATTCGAAAATAAAAACTCTGAGAAATTTATAACTAAAAAAAATTCATCAATGAAGCAGCGACGGAAAAATCGTCTGGCTTAGTCACTCAAATAAATGGGCGTCGGAGAAACAAGTCTCGCGCCAAGACCAGATGATCCGCAAGAAATACAAATTCCTCTATGCTGCACCCTACTAAAACCAACGCAAAAATGAAGAACACTACAAGTAGAAGAACACAAACAATTACGAATTTTTGATCTATCTTACTGAGATTCGAAGGTACGAGAAAGACGAATAAAATCTCGTTCAGACAAGAGAAATAAATAAATGATCGAGAGGATATAACTTACCTCGTCGAAACGCTGTATTCAAAAGTACATATTCTGGAACAAGTACAAAAAATGCGCAACTTTCTGGTGTAAATAAGGAACTTTTCTCTGGATCAATTCAATTTGAGACAACAGAGCGTCCCTGAACACGGCATCTTGAGACGAAAATCACCAATGCCAGTTGATTATCTGGTTAGCGAGACCTATAGCATTGCCCTCTCATCCATGCCCAGTTTGAACGAGCAGAACTTGGTAATCTCATCACTCCTCGCAACACATTACTCAGATGTAAAACTGTAGGACCAAAAAATGCATCCTGTTAATCTAATTATTCGCCATGAGGAGAAATGCAAGCGTACACAAAAACTACTCCAGGACTTGAAGTTAACGTCGCGCAAAGACTAATTCCAAGTTTTACCGAAGTGAAAGGCATCACTTAATTTCCGACATATTTTCAGGTGGTCACATTGATGGCCACGTACATTAATTACAAATAGTTCTTCAGTTCTAACAATAAATGCGCGAGAGTTACTATTGTCTACTGGGAAGCCCACCGTAATTCAAACCTAAAAATGGACTTAACCTTACGAGTATCAACTGCACCACAGATCTAACTAAAGAACACGATAGGACACCAAAGACAAAATATATTCTACAAAACAATCTCAAACTTCTACAAGAGAATATCAAATGCGTGCATAAATATCAAGCAAGGCTGGCTCAAATGTGCATAACAAAGGAGAATAGATGACCAACAAGTTAGGCTACGACAGCGGCCCGGTAAGTGGGCGACACACTGGGCGATGACTGGCCTCACCGCAGCCATTTTGCTGTGAAGCAACCAAGACACGAGACAGATAACAACGCTCGAGGTACACGGGGGCGTGCGTTTTCATATCGCTCATTGGGAAGAACGTCATAACTCAAAATTTCGGAAAATTATCTTACACACACTGCTAAATTCGCCATTTCGTTCTACGTAATTTGGTATAACCGTCATAACTATAATTTCAAAATTGACCGAAAGGATTCCTTTTTTCGATCACAAATTAATTCCGTAAAGCAGTTTGCAAAGTTAAAATCCCTTCTTTTGACTAATCAAGAATTTCGACTTGTGGCGTTGTTCTGCCCAATGAGCGGTGTTGTGTCCGCCAACTCTTCGTCTACCTCGTGGAGCACGTCTCTGGTGCGCCACTGCAGCCGAGGCGGTGGCGACAGTTGGAATGGCCTACTGCATCGCCCACTGAAGCGGTGCGGTCTTATTATCATCAATGGACGGGCGTGCATAAATCACTCAAGTCAATGACTATATCAAACCTATTTATACTCACTACATACTGTATATATTATTTTCCATCTAATGATTGAAAGGTAAATTAGAAATAGATATTATAATACCAAGTGTTTCATCACTATCAAAAGTGAAGTATACTACAACCAAGTATATACCAATGAGATTAGATGTTAGTTTAAGCCTTCCTAACCGCAAAAAAAGCGTTCCAAAGAGAGGAAGAATGAAAGCACCGCTTAGGAACGTGTGCATTCAAGGGAACGCGAAATCAATGCACACGGTGTTTTTCGCACAGAAACCCATGCGGGAAGGCTAAAAAACAAGATAAAATTTGAAAAAGAAAGTTAGAGGGGCTGAAAAACAAGACAGCAGTGAAAAAACGGTCCTTAGCGAAACATAAGACGTTTTATTTGAATAAAAAGAAGGCCTACCGAACTCTCAGCTCGGGACTTCACATTTTCCCCCTGAATGATAATTTACATGCATAATTTTTTCCCCTTGAGGAGTACACCAATGAGATAAAATAAGAAAAGGAATAAACAAAAACAAATCACAAGCAATGATTAGATGAGAAATTAGTTCTAGTCTGCCTCCCAAGAAAAAGGTGCTCCCAAAAGAGGACGGAACTATTTAGTATGGAATTAAGGTGACGGAGAATCAAAGCACAAGGAGTGTCCTCACACCCAGCACATTAAGGCAATAAAATTGAAAAAAGTTTATGAAACATGATAAAAGTTGACATTGAAAATGATAGACACAGAAAAAAAGGATGGCATTGAAGAGAAAAAAAAGAGATGCAACGAAACCAAAAACCTGTTCTATTCAAACAAAAGAAGGCCTCTGTAACAATCAGCTCGAGACCTCACGTCTTCCCCTGGGAGCGCTAATTCATATTCGTAGTATTTACAATAGTTGTCTCCGCCTCAGGGAAGTCGCACGAAATACCTTCATTTCCAATCGTAATCAAAAATTAGAGCGAACAAAGATAAGACCTACCAAACTAAAAAAAACTTGTACCAGGTGTCTGTACCAAGTGTGCAGATTTTCAGCTGAAGAGCTTACCTTAAATAGTTCAGGGTAATTTTAACGGCGGTGGTGAGTTCATTCACGAGTTAAATTGATGAGGACAGTAGCTGTTAACTTTACCGAAGAGCAGCTCAGAAATCCTATTATCATTTAATAGTTTATAACTTTTTCAGCGCATCAAATTGAAAAATTTAAAACAAATGTTTGGAAAAATTTCATCACAGTTTCCCCACATAAGCATGGCCAGCAACCGCTTGAATCGGTTTACAAAGCATCCCTAAGAGTGTGGTCTTATTACCCGGTGGCAAAGCCTACCATCCACTGAAACCGATGGAGAACGTCCAGAACTAGAGAGAAAAAAACTGAGAAGAAATTGTGACCTCGTTGCTAATACTCTTCCAAAAATGCACCAGTAACGAGCTGCTCCCCAGAAATCTATGCAAATACCACAAATAAGCCTGCATATTTTGATTCAAAATCTATAACAAATTCTGAGAATAAATTTATCTAAAGATGTTACAGACAACTCAGAATATTTAAGAGGCAACACAAGTCCTATGAGACGATTACTGGGAAAGACATTTTGAGCACGCGTGAACGTTGAGAAAATCTGTACCATGTCTGCCGAGGAGTGCTTAGTCTTCATCAATATCAACTTGGTCCAGCAAGTATAATCGAAGATCTCCTCTATATCCACGATGATAGTTAGGAAGTACAAAGGGATTTACACGTAGTGTAGACGTTATCTAGACTTGATCACCTAAGCAACGCACGATTTTCTGCAAAGTGCAGAACTTACATTTTTGAACTTACCTTCTGACAAATTACATTCCACACATCAAACAATAAAGTGCTAAGGGGGGATTTAGGGCAAAAGAAAATTTAATTTGAGGTAATTCTACCGAATATCCGTGAAATATTCAGCGATTTTGACACAGCATAATTATTTGACATCATTCCTACTTTACAGAGCACAAATTTAACCCATCATATAAGTTATCATTGCATGACACAGTTATAAAATATAGTTTTCTACAATGCTAATGCGATCTGTCATGATTATCTGCAAAGGTTAGTTTTATTTGACACTCAAAATGAACCGCGCAGTGACGGGTACAAAACATACAAAGGAAACCAAAAAGTGTCATATGAGACACATTAAAAGTATTATACTCATTTCGCCAAGGAAACATTCATAAAAAAAATACTTCCGTGTTTCAAACTAGATTTAAACAATGCAGTGTTTCAAAACTTATTTTAAAGTTTACTCATGTACAGTTTAGAAAATTAAACGCAGTACTAACTCCAAAAACTGGAGGTTAGTTTCGTTATTGTCGCAGACAATAAAAATTCAATAAATATACAGCGTTGTGCAGAGTTTGCATGAATAACAAACAGCAACAACGGCTATAAAGAAGCACCTAAAATAAACCACAACTTTCCCGAAGAGAGCTTGGAAATGAAGCAAGAGGCACAACTCTTACATAGACGATAAGGAAGGAAGAAGTTATACTGCAGCGTACACCGACCGCGGCCGAAACGAGCGTTGCGCGACGCGTGCTGTAGAGCGTTCAGTAAAGCAAGACTAGCAGTCACTAATGGTGTAGCTTTGTTTGTAACAGAATGGACACCGTCGAAAGAAAAGCGGATCAATAAAAATATCAAGCTCGTTCAAAATATAGAAAAGTATTTTGTAAGATCTCTTATTTTGCAATATTGACTAAAAAACTGCAACCACTTACATTGAAGAGCACATAATCCAACAGTAGTGCTTTCGTTCTGACACTCGTCCAAAAGAATTTTTCACGATTCGTCAAAATGACCATGACGAATTGAAATAAACAAAAGCAACTCACGCGCACGAGCAAGCGTCAAGAATTTGATGGGCTCATGAGGGTCAGAGCTGGGGACACGCTCTCACCACAGCGCAGCTAACACGAGCCGAAAAAAAAGCCGCGCCTGCAGTGCTGCACGCGAGTTTACTAAGAACTACACAGCACATCAGTGTTAATAAAATGCTGTGAGGATTTGGAAGAAGATCTGGCAGGAAATGAAGAGCGAGGCACAATTTCACAGGCAACTCGAGGCATCCTCACCAAGGCACGCAGATGACCTGACCAACGAATGGTAACCTGGTTTGCAAACACGGAAATCACGGACCCTCCGTTTGACTTGCTGGTATCCTTTATTTGAAGTCGTTTAAACAGTAAATTTGCTTCACTTTCTCCAATATTGGTATGTCATTCTACTCATTCGAATAAAAAACTCCTTTTATATCCAGTAAAGTACTAAAGGTAATAATAATTTCGAGATATCAAACGAATATAAAGATAAGTCAAGCTCTCACTGAAATAGAGCCTGACCACATGGAATATCGTTAACAACATCGATGTCCAAACACAAATCAAAAATAAATCTTCCAAGAACTCCTGCAATTAACAAACATAACTGACAATAAATATAAATTTTACTAAAACTTAGCGGAGGCCAAATAAAATAAGGACTTTTTTTTTAGAAAATCTCAGGCTTAGAACACCAAATATCCAACTTGAAGCAAGATTCTATCTGGTAGCAAAATAATAGGGAAACAATACATTGTTAAAACCATTTCTTCTTCTTCTTTGTTGTTGTGGTCTCTTTATCATCTTGTTCGGTCTCGTCCACATCTTTGTCGGCGTCTTTACTGAAGCTTTTCTCCTTATCTTTCTTCTTCTTTTTCGGGAACTTGAGCAGCTTTTTCTTCTTTTTCGTGGCCTTCTCAGAAGCGTCACCTGGAGAGCCTTGTTGTTTTTCTGCACAGGAACAATGGTTTAGAAATTCAAAATACTTTCTTCCACAAAAATTACACAAAAGTGATTCACTATATAATAATACACAGTTAATACTTGGTTGGTTGGTCTCTCTGTGACGCTCTGAAAGAATGCTCAATAACCGTATCTGTGACACGAATTTCACCAGTGCACAAATACAAGAATATTTTAATCGGAGGTACAATTAGGATAGATGTATTTGTTCGTCATCCACATCTGGAAGATTCTTTAGATTAGATTATTTTATAGGTTAGTTTAAGCCTTCCTAACCTCTACAAAAAAGAGCGTATCGAAGAGAGGAAGGCACCATTTAGTATGGATATTTGGGAATGCGGAATCGATGCAGAAAGGGCATAGAAACAGTAAGTTGGGAAAGAAGTTCATGAAACAAGATAAAAGTCGAAGAAGAAAGTAACAGGTGCTGAAAAACATGACAGCAGTGAACCGAAAAAAGGTGGTCCTTAACATAACAAAAAACACTTTATTTCAACAAAAAGAAAGCCTACCTAACTCTCAGCTCGGGACCTCACACATTTTCACCATGGGAGCGCCTGTGTCTCCCTGAGGGGACTGGAAGATTTAAGGAAAATGAAATATGGAATACCGTCATTTTGAAGGGCGGTGTACACTGTTTATTTTTTTATAAAATTTAGAATATTATGAAAATTTAAAACACTCAAATATGAATAACACTGAAGAACATAATTTCTGTTGAGTTGGGTCTGACAGTTGTTATGAAGTAATTTTAAGGTGCTGAATCCAGAACAGATCACCGTTTTTCTGCATCACAAGTTTTTGAACTATGGGATTTTCATTTTCTAAAAAATAAGCAAAATACTGTTGAAACTGATGCAGTGCTTGTTTTATGAAAAGTTGCACATATTAATTTACAATGACAAATGAAAGAAATAGGCATGAATGTAATATTTTTATAGCATTATCCTATTTTTACAAAGGATAAGGTTATAATTTTGAAAAGGTTGAGGAAAAAATTTACGCTCGTAGCTTTTTCTGGAGTGTTCAATTCGAGGATTGTCGCGTTTGATGCTAGAACAACAGTCAGTCATCATACGGACATCCCATCCACCTTGGCGACTTTCTTCGATATCCTTCAAATCTTGGTGAAATCGTTCACCTAGTTCGTCACTTGCAGCAGTAAAATTTTCCGGAAAGCTGTTAAAGTTAAAATGTAATTAAATACTCGTGTTGCAACCAAGCCTTTGTACCTCTCCAATAATTTCTGAACAATTTCTGTGCAATTACTTACACGTGCATTTCCAAGTAAGTTATTGACGGCATCCTTGAATGATAGTCAAGCATTATTTTTAAGATCCAACATATTAACGACGAACTGTTCATCTTTGATGAGCTATCTAATTTGTGAACCATCAAACAAACAGGCCTAGATTTTATTGATTGGCAGCCCAGGAAATGCCGAGATGATGTACTTCAGACAATCACTTTCAGTTACAAATGACTTTACAAATTGTTTCATGAGACCTAGTTTTTGTGCAGAGGTAGGAATATTATATTCTTCCTGACAACAAGCGGCTCATGTACAATGTTGAGATCTCCAAGTTTAAAATCAGATCTCGGAGGCCAATTCGTCTTAACCCAATGCTTCTCTCCAGCTCTGCTATCCCACACACAGAGAAAGCAGGGACACTTTGTGCATCTACGTTGCTGACCAGAAAAGAAGGGTATCATCTTGAAGTCAGAAGTCAACACAAATGATCCAATTGTGTTTGTCATTTTGCAAGAACTCAATAACTTTCTTTACATCTTATTATTCCGGAAGACACATCGAATGCCCAAAGGGACTGAGCCAAACGGATAACTATAGTGTAGCAGGGCGCACTTCACACTCCGATTTGAGTAATCAATAAAGTCTCCATTCATTTCAATTGTAGATGAAAGCTCCAATACCTTCAGTCAACCATGAATGCTTTGACTAAACACAAAATCGCTGTCATTTCAAAAGTACTGCAGGAATGTACCTTTTCCGTTTCGAAATTTTGATTTCTTCACTCCTTTATCAAAATTTTTTTTCTCTTTCAGTCTTGATGATAATATTTCTGAAGCTTTTCGATAGGCCCAAATCACGTGCTAAATAATTCAACTCGTGCTGATCAAATCCCCTACGAACTGGATCCTCGTTGAGCGTCGAACTCTGCACCATTGCTGTCTCTATGTTCCTCAACATCACAACAGATCTCCCAGAGGAGGTAGTTGTTCAAAAGCTGGCACTGGAATTTCAGCTGAATGAGGCATTTGTATTCTAGCTGACGGTATATTAGGAAATTTTATTTTACTTCTATTTTCTTGTTAAATCCTGATGTTTTCACTGTTCTCGCCAAACCATGGGGCTACTAAATGATATATTTTTCCGCGTTCCTTTGGTTCACATCCGTAAACTCTTGACTCACTGCACGCAAACTTTGTGAGGGACCCATGGCTTGTCGTGGTCAACGAGCTGCCAAGTTTTATTGCAGTGGAATTTTGCTTATCAGGTGAGTAAGCTGTGTAGAAAGAACTGGACGTACTGGAAAAAAAAACTAACCACAGATTTGGAATCAACACGCAAAGTTTGGTCTGAATAAGCTCAAAAATCTAACTCAATAGAGAACTGTTTTCAAGTTGTTCCTCAGTGTAATTCATCGTCGCTCTTCTTCGTAAACAACGAGTCCCGAAGATAAAAAGGAAACATTGATGGCTCAGTCACAGCTCCTCCAGGGTAAGAACACAACGACTTAGATGTCTTCTATTGAAGTAGTTCAGCAATAATTTGGCCGCAGTCTATTGTTTGGTAATCAGATATATCAGGACGTAGTTTGGGCCACCTAGCGCACATACTGAATCACTGATCACGCTGAATCATTAAACAACTCAAATGATAATAAAATGAAATCATTGAATCAAACCAATCAAACATTCAAAAGATGACAAAATTTACGCGACAAGAAATCTTCGAATACAGAACAATTTAAAAATTTTAATGAATCCCATAAGTCGAATTAAGCTCCAAAGGAAGCAGTAAATGAGAATAGTTAAGAAAACACCGACACATCTCAACTGGGACTAATTACAATAGCGATGGCACAACGAGAACACAGCAAGGACTGCTCGAATATTTGCCTTGTAATCCTCGCAGACGATGACGTTTACAGATCACGACTTCGATGAGTTGTGACGCTTGCCCCTCCAACGGCAAAATGTGGACGCTTCCGCTCTGTAAAGTATCGGGAGGTACTGAAACACGACACCATGACGCCGCATAGTTTCATTTTTGTGCTCAGCTTTCACGTAGAAAAGAGCAATTCGGCAAGTTATCTCCAGTCTCAAAATTGCTTCAAACGGGTCGACTTTTCAAGCGAAGTAAGCCCCAACTGAGCAGCACAAAGGTGCCGTGTACATACTAGTGTGAATGAAGGACACCGCCTTGATGAGCTCATTGGGCCAGAAGACCGCGCCTAACGTCATCTCAGAGCTGGTCAGTCGCGCGTGTGGACGGTAGCGTGCAGCAAGAACCCTCAACATGATTCCGAGTTCACAAAAAATTCACTTACATACCGAGTAAGATTGTGAAAGCGTTAATTCCACTGAGAGAAATCCAAGTCGACGGAAGTTACGGTTGTGAGGGTTAAATGTTATCAAAGAATGCTCAAAAAAGGCAAAATGATTGGCAAGATAATCTGATTCCAAAATAAAATATGAAAATGAAATCCCCTTCTGAACTCTGCAGACAAATTTTATGACTCAAATTTCTAATCAACCATGATTTAATCAACAAGAAAAAGGATAATTTACGAAATAAAGAAGAAACATTTGAAAAATACTCGAGTGTCTTGAAAGACCTTTAACGATGGAAATTTGAATAAAACATGAAATAAAAACGAAATTCAAGAAAATTTTTTTGAACATCTGAACTCAGGCGAGCGGAACTGGCGATTCCAAGGTTTGCTGGATGACGAGTGTAGTGTGGTTGCAGCCGAAAATTTCAGGCTGGTGATGTCCGAAGAAAATACGGATACATTTCCTCTGAAGCGGGGGACAGATTAAGTGTTTCTAGGAACAGGATCAATACTGAGTAAGAACTCTCGACAATAATAGCTTTGTGCTTTGATTGATAGAAAGACGCCAGTGTGAAATTCCAATGTTAAAATTGCAAGAACCGGCAAAGTCTTCATTAAGAACGCCCCTAAGTTACGAGGCTCGTACTCTGGTCAAATGAGAAAAATATAAAAGTACCAATCTCGGCAGAAGCTGTGAGTTACCGCAAGGAGAAATGTACTTCCTCTACAGACCAGTACCGCAACAGTGACGTGTTCCGGAAGCTGTTTAGAGCCATTGCTACTGCAATTATTATCAAGCCACTTGAAATTTGACACGAGGACGGCTAGGAATAATTATTGAAAAACAACCGGATTAAACAAGGATTTACAACAAACTAAACCCAATGGATTATGAGTTTAAAGGGTTATTAAAGGGATAGAGATCGCATGGAAGAGGCATGACATAAGGGCCATTTTCAAACAGAACAGAGAATGAGCAGTGAATGATGACGCAAAAGCACTTTCCAATGATGACCAAGACGATGTTCAATGAGTATGTATCGCTGTGTCTGGTACTGGTATGGTAGAACTCCTTATCAAGGCTATACCAACACATTGATCCTGACCTCACCGTCACTAGACTGACCTGAGACCAGGGCCTCACCGTCACTAGGCTGGTCAGAGACCAGGGCCTCAACGTCACTAGGCTGGCCAGAGTCCAGGGCCTCACCGTCACTAGGCCGGTCAGAGACCAGGACCTCACCGTCACTAGGCCGGTCAGAGACCAGGGCCTCAACGTCACTAGGCTGGCCAGAGTCCAGGACCTCACCGTCACTAGGCTGGTCAGAGACCAGGGCCTCAACGTCACTAGGCTGGCCAGAGTCCAGGGCCTCACCGTCACTAGGCCGGTCAGAGACCAGGACCTCACCGTCACTAGGCCGGTCAGAGACCAGGACTTCACCGTCACTAGGCTGGCCAGAGACCAGGGCCTCACCGTCACTAGGCTGGTCAGAGACCAGGACCTCACCGTGGTACTTGGTGAGATGGTCGGCAATGCTGCGATCCTCCTGTCGCTCCCTCTGCCTGTCCAGCTCGAGGCACGTGATGATTTCGTCGCGCTGCTGCACCACCGACACCAGCCGGTTGATCAGCACCTGCACACACGAGCGCGCCACTCAATATGGGGGACTTCTATAGATCCCAAGCCCAACATGGTCATCCCAATTACAAGAAATTGACAGCGGTGAGAATAAAACGTGTCCGATGACAAGGAATTTTTTTGCACTTCTACAAGAGACTAAGAACATTATGAATGTTAATAATGTGCACGTAAGTTCCCCCGATTGTATACTTTTTTTTTTGGATTAAGGTTCAACCCTCATATTTGCTATGTTCGGGTGAATATCACAAAGGAACAGTGAAGTTGAAGTTCATGCTTCACCACATGAACACAAAATTTGAGTGTCTCCGTAGGAACAGCAGTGCTGACAAATGAAGGCGTACCATCTCAACGTGTGAACGAGTTGAAATAGTAAATAAGAGACAAAAACACTTATCCAGGAAGTCGTCGATTGAACCATTCATAGGCCTCATTCACGGGAGAAGGACAAGTACAGAAACATGAATGGAACAGCCTGCTACTAAAAATGCAAACCCACAACAGACTCCGGTAAGCAAAGTTAATTCTGTGGTGGGTCGCAATGGATACCAAAGTTCTTCGACGAACGTTCCTAGTTGAGAGCATCTCGCGACATCCTCGAAAAACATTCCTAGCTGAAGGAGTCTGAAACCCTCGGGAAACATTCCCAGCTGAAGGAGTCTGAAACCCTCGGAAAACAGTCCTAGCTGAAGGAGTCTGAAACCCTCGGAAAACATTCCCAGTTGAAGGAGTCTGAAACCCGCGGGAAAATATTGCTAGCCTTGTGCCTAACCTCCTCGAGAGCAGCGTCGTCATCACCCTGCTCGAGGGCGGGGCGGGAGGAGCGCTTCATCATGAGGCACCTGATCTGGTACTCGAGGTCGGCGTGCTCCTCCTCGAGTCGCTTCTCTCGCTTTCTGCAAGCGCACACAAAACCAGTGAGCCGCTTATCCTCTCTCAGGGGCATACGACAGTTGAAGCATTAGGACAGGAATAGCAAGGTGTGGTTACAGGTTTTCACGCACTCCATGTCATGAATGAGTAGTTACAACACTCCTAGTTAAAAGGTCAAGCGGATGAAAAGGTTTTCGCAACTATACACTGAACTAGAAGTTAAAACATCAAAATTATGCACAGCTACTCCACTGCATCTGATTGAAGAAAGCAAAAAGCTTGTAGCACTGTAAAGGCACACGATACATCAAGAAAAAGCACTCGGTTAACATAAAATCATATACTCTCAAAAACGTTACCACTCAAACAAACAGGGAGGTATTATAGACATCAAGTGACCTAAGCACAACAACAGGTGGTAGAAGTAGCAGGTATGTATCCTCACGAACTACTCACAAGTACATTAGTTCAGTCTGCCTTCTGAAGAGCTCGTTCTTGAAGTTGACCAACTCGAAGAGCTGCAGGATCATGTCCTCTACTTCGAGGCTGTTGGGACCACTGCTGTCATCGTAATCGATGGCGGCCTCGTTGTCGTACTGCGGGGCGCCATCGGGGGAGGAGACGCGCAGGGCAGGTGGCGTGTCCTTCACAATATCAGGCACTTGGTCGTTACAGGCTATGTTGCTGTCCGTCTTGGGGTCCTCCTCACTGGGCTTGCCGTCCACACAGTCTTGAGGTTGAGCAACTTCACTGACTTCTGTCTGCTTGTCATCATCTGCAGCAGAAGCTACTGCTGGATTCTGCTCTTCCGTGCGAGCCCGGATGCTTTTCTCGAGCAGCACGCCTTGCCTCTCGAGCTCCATCTGCTGCACCTCAATATCCTGGAGCTCCAGCTGTATCTGCTGCAGAGGGAGCTTCTTGATGGCGCGCTTCTGAGGCATAGGGCGCGGCGGTGCGGGGCCCTTGCGACGGCGCCAGTCGGTACCTCCAGGGGCTAGACGTGCCCCTGCTTAGGATAGCAGGAAGGAGCACGCAGAAAGAAACGAAGGGCGACAGCGAGACGAAATCTCAGGTAAGAAAAATGTCAAGAAGACAGTAGGTGGAATGACGTACAGAGTGATAAGTGTCAGATTTCAAATAATAAATATGGAAGAACAGGGAAGGAGAGCAGTTAACGTGAACAATGATTACAGATAATTTGCGAGATGTTATAACGAAAGACAGTGAGAAAAATAGAAGGAGGATCAAGGGGAGGGGGGAGAGAGAAACAGAGGGAGCTGTTAGAGTTAGTCTCACATTCAAACACAAAATTCATGTTAGAAGCAACACCAAGGATAACGCAGTGCGCAAAGCATCGCGCTAGCTAAAGCGTCAACTTCAGCCTAATCTGCCATAGTAAGTGATTAATTTACAATATATTGATATCATAAACTACTAATGATTAATAAAATTATAAAAAACTATCTCAGTCGAAATTCCGAATTGAATAATCCAAATTAGTATTGCATATTACAATCTATTTTAATTGCAATTTACTGAAATTAAAGCTCGCGTTACCATTGCACCGAAGGTTTTAACATCAAACTTTTAATTGCTTCCTACTGCAACGAGTGTGTTCTGCTATACTTGCGAATTTTGTAATTCAACAGAACACAAAGACGGGGAATTTGAAATATTGCACAGCAAACTGACGAATAAAAGTTTCAAAAGTTGTTTCAAATAAAACAATTATTTGAAACTGAATGAAGAGAACCAAATTTCAACGCACCTGCAGGACTGTCCTTCGCTTGCTTTTGACTGCTGGAATTCTTCATGTCCTTCTCCTCCTTAGTCATCAGAACTGGGAAGGCTGGGGAAAAGTCACACGTTAATTCCTGAATAGAAATAAAAAGTCACACGTTAATTCCTGAATATAAATAAAAAGTCAAACGTTAATTCCTGAATAAAAATAAAAAGTCAAACGTTAAATCCTGAATAAAAATAGAAAGTCAAACGTTAATTCCTGAATAAAAAAACAGTCCAACGTTAATTCCTGAATAAAAAAAAAGTCCAACGTTAATTCCTGAATAAAAAAAAAGTCCAACGTTAATTCTTGAATAAAAATAACCACAACCACCGTCTACTGACGGTGGTTGTGGTAACGGTTATTAGAGCTGAAAAATTTGAAGGGTAAGGGTTAAGAACAGCAGTGATTTAGGGCGGAGTTAGATTCACTTAAACCCTCATGTGTGTCATTATGTTTTGAAGTCATCGAAATGGTTCAGGCTGAAGGAAAAATTGTACAAAAATTTATCAATCAAAAGAAGCTAAAATTTACAGCCGTGAATCCCGTAGGCATAGAAATCACTCAAACATTTTAAGTAGAAAATTACACTTTAAATTTAGATTAACGAGGTAAGGTAGATCCCTAGCTGAGCTCTGCTAGGGAGCTCGAAGTAAAAGTGCAAGTGAGAGAGAGTACGATCACACTCGCGGGAAAGGCTGGCCAGAATAGAATACGAACAGTGCATGTTTTTCTAAAAGTTAACAACACTTGTACGTGTATTGAGCTCACGAATAATAGTGTAAGCTCAAAGAGTCCAGTTGTTGTGTTGTATGGTTGTAGCTGCAAGAAAAATTTCACTAATTGTGTGCGTACTGGTGGTTGCAACTTGACACCCATGCTTTTGAATGTGACTAAAAAAGGTTCGATAGATCTTAGAGTTTTTTGGTAAGCTTTACTTTGAGTAGCAGATAAATTTGACCTAAACTTCCTGACACTACAGCACTTCGAAAGAGATGCTCCGCATGAAGGTTGCTCAAATGCATAGGAAAGAGCTGTGATTGCTCTGTAAGGCTACGTCGTTGTTTCGTATTACCGAGCAAATAAGTGTGTCGGGACAATAAAATTGATGGCAAGTAAAATTCGTGATGTAGCAATTGAAAAGGCTTATAGTTTCTGTTGAATAAAGTAATCAGATTAGAGAATCAGATAGTTGAATTAACTGTTGTCAGATACTTTTCGAGTGACAAAGCAGATACAGCGTATTGTTAGGAGCTGTACAGCCCAGTGCCTTACACCACTAATCATCACAGTCTCACGGCGGGAAACATACACTGCGTCATGAGCTAGAGATAGAAGAACTCAAAATTTTAAAGATTCCGCACATGAGTAATCACGTGTTGGTATTCATTACGTATGTAGAGACATGGATCGTCACGCGTCTATGACTAGGACGAGTGCACCGAGTCCCATGAATACAAATTTCACCACTGGGATGCACTGAGAGACCGGTGCAGGTATGAGCTGCGTCATATATTAGCGGGAAATTACTACATAAAGCCCATGAAAAAACTTTTTTTAGACTAACGAACAGTTCAATACTTAAAGTGAACTCTAAATTACGGAGCATTCGCCATTTTACTGTCCGCAAAAAGCTGAAAAGAAAATCATATAGCAAATGATTTTCCCATTATATTTCTAAACAATGTACGAATGGGATTCAGAAAAAACAAAACTTGATGTATCCATAACTACTAAGTGTAACATAAAAAAGTAAATCGATGCGTCTTATTAGAAATGATCAACTTGCGAGTTCATCAGAAGTTAAAGCGCCTCTCCGGCACATGTCGCACTAGGATTTCTTCCAGAAGGTAAAATAAAAGTTTCATGACAAAAGCGTTCACGCAGAAAGGACATCGAGTTCTCCAGCATCAGTTCTTACTACGACTATTAAAAATAGCATATCCTACTAGATCGAGAGAGTGTTCAGTCCCTTTTACATTTGTCCAAAAGAGAGCTGAATGCTACTCTGCCTCACACCACCGTACTACAAACAGCGAAATAAAACTGTGAAACAGGCGAGTTCTTCTGAATCTTAACTCTCCCCGTATTGAAGTCCAGCTATTGATCACACAAAAGGCTTACGATTTGTTAAATTTTTGTAAGGTTTTAGCTTAGGTACAGAAGCCGTAGCTCAGTTGATCATCTTCTGGACAAATGTGATGGTCTCGAATATTTGCGTGCTTTTGACATAGCGCCAAATTTTCACCTAGAAAACTAACAAGGCACATTCCAAACGCAAGTGCATAAAAAGAACAAGAAGAGACTAATTTGAACTGCCCGCTTCTCTCAGCATCAATAGCTCATGACGATTTAAGCTTCAAATGAAAAGCTACATTTGATCACAACTGATGAAGCGATCTATGAAGCACAGCAACATCTCACAGCACCACAAGCCCTGACGACAGAAGGCAATAGCAGTCACGGACCTGCTACGGAGCCCTGAGGAACACTACACGGCGGTGCAGGCGCAGGACGGGATTTTTTCTTGAGTCTCACGCCCCCGCTGCTGGTCTCGCTGCCGATGGACAGGCTGGGGCTACCAGGCCGGGGAGTAGCACCTCGGGTCGGAGTGCTAAGTCCCGACGAGGGCGAGGCGACTCCAGCACCGGACATCGATTGGTCGGGTTGTGGGGCCGCCTTTTTGCGGTGCGCGGGAGGCGGTGTGCGCGTGACGGGGGTGCCACCAATCCGGGACGGGGTCCTGTGGTAATTGCAAGAGTTAGGGTTGAAATCTAGTTTCGTAACCAACAACAAGCGGCAGAACCAAAGTTGTATTACTTTACTGCTGTTTTAAAAAATTCGCAAAATTTGTTCATTGATATATCAAAAGGCATTTGACGCATAGGCCAGATTTGTAAATGATTCATCATATTCATGAAGCCTAAAGACCTAGAAACAGCCGTTTATTGAAGTACTACGAAGGAACAAGGAAACCCACACTAGAAAATAACACAAAAAAAACAGATTCAATAGCTATTATTGCGTCAGGTAGACAGTCAGGCCGCTCCATCAGCGGCCCTGATACGAGTACATAGTTCCTGCTAATGGAGTTTGAAAGACAGGGCCTCCGGCACTGGTAGAATGGGTCTAGGTTCATTGTTCTATCGGGTACTTGGAGCAACAACCAATGAGTACCAATACATTAAGATAGCTATGAAGACTGGCCACACGCATCCTTGAGCGAACTCAGAACACCAGACTACAGGTATATTTATCGGAGTGCCTATGACCTTCCAAACATTCAGTAAATATTACTGGCGCTAAATTACCTATGAAAATCACAACACAACAACAACAAGCCTGACAGACATAGAAGAGAGCCGACTAAAAAATCAACAATGAAGTCTCACACACACAGAGACCGAATAATTGAGTCTCTCAAGGGATTTGCACACATCCACTACAACCCCGGCTAAATTGTGTAAGATTGGGCAACTCACCCTTCACGAGAGGCTATGGACGGCGGAGGCGGTCGAGGAGGTTTGACTTTGGCAGGTTTGACTCTGCCGTCGTCCTCAGGCTCTTCTCCGTCGCTCCAGAATGGGTTCAGGGAAGACGAGGACTGATTGTGTGCGGCCGACGCGGGCAGCGGAGGGCGCTCAGGAGTGGGTCCTCGTCCTGCGAGATGGTGAGCCACAGGGGGGAATTGGGGCGCTGCTATGACTTTCTTACCCCCGTCCTTGGGTTCTTCTTCGTCTTCATCACTGTCTCCATCGTCTTCGCTCTCGAAAGGGTTCAAGTTTGCTTTCACCACCTTCTTGTGCAGGGTTTTGCTCTTGGTGCTCACTTGGTCTTGCTGTTCGTGCAAGCTGAATTTGGAAGGAAGAGTTGCTAGCTTCATGCTGCGAATGTTGTCATTTGGACGACGTCCCTCAGGCAAGAGGTCTTGGTCTTCTGCTTCATCAGGCGTTTTCGGTATATTGCACTTGATTTCTGCCGATCCTGGCTCTTTTTGCTTACTTTGATCTTCTTCATCATCAAATGGATTGAGTTCCTCTGGATACTCGACAGCATCTACAGTGTCAACATCAGCCGCCTCTTCATCCACTTCGGTTGATTTAATATCTTCCGGAGTATGAATTTCTATAGGATTAGGTTCTGTGGATTCAGGTTCTAAGGACTTAGCTTCTTTATCCTCTTCAACTTCACTATTAGATTCCTTTTCTTGCAAAACATCCTCTTTTTGGCCTTTTTCCAGGGTAGAGCCCGGTCGTTCAAGATGCGGTTCAGGGGGTACATCGATGTCTTTTGGTTGGGAAGGCACGTCATCAGGATGCGAAACATTAAGAACAACATTACTCTCTTCGTTAACTTCATGTCTACTTTTCTCGCCTTCTTCTTCAACGCATTCTTCACTTTCAACCACTCTACTTGTATCAGAAACTTTAACGTCACTCAGTTCAGGGGTTGATGGCTTTTCTTCCTTCATTTGCGTTTGGTCAGACTCGGTAGCGAGGTTTTCAGTTTCAGCGTCAGAAGACGCTACACTGGCGGGCTTACCTAGGATAGGGCTCTTCCTAGCAACGGGCACTGGAGTACTTGCAGCAGACGACTCCTCAGTGCCAGTGGCAAGTGTACCAGCCAGAAACACTGTGCGAGGTTTAGGCGTGGCTAGAGTAGAAAGAGATCGCTCACTTTGATTTACTACAGCACTGTCAGGTTCATCCACTCCAGAGCCAGAGGTTCTATCTGCTCTAGCATCGCTACCCTCATCCATGTTGCTACCGTCACCTTCAAAATCGTCTCTCTTGAACTCTATGCTTTCATAAACGTCATCATCATCGTCACCACTAGCACTGTGTCGAGCAGCACCTTCATGCGCCAGAGGCTCACTTCTGGTGCCAAGCGCCGCACCGCCCAAGTCGAGCACCTGCTGATCGTGCTGCCTCTGGACGCACACCTCGCAACAATGATCACCCGAGTCAGTGCGGCAGCAGTCGGCCAGCGTGAGCTGTACGTCGCAAGAAGAGCACCTGAAGCACGTGCGGTGGAGCAGCTTGCCGGCAACTGTGAAGCGCTGAGCTAGGAACACCTGCTCTCCACACGCCGTGCAGAACTCCCTCTTCATAGTAGAGCCTCTGCTGCTGGCTGGGGTGGACGCAGCGTCTTGCCGAGGTGGGATAGGAGGAGGGACATCGTCGTCGTCTCCTACGATCACAGGCTCGTAGTCGTCATCAGGCTCGGCTTCGTCGTTCTTCTTCTGTAAGAAAAAATCAAACTGTACGTCGCTTGTTTCATTTGCATAAAAAGAGCTCCTATAATAAAACAATTTAAATTTAATATCAAGCGTCCCACCTTAATTTTGTCGAGTTCAACGCGTTGCAAACAGTGCGCTGGGACGAGAACTCTGGCAACTGGATGGTGAAGTTTACAATTATCTACAACAACCCACAGACATCAAGGAACTTTCATCTACTGTAAACAGATGCAAGCGCTTTTCCAGTCTTCCTTGCAAATTAAAAATATTGAATATGTGAATGTTTTTGAACAATAACCATTCAATTAATGAGCTTCGCAACAGAAGAGTTCTACGATCTCATGAAGCATCTCTTCGTAGACCCGACGGGACGCACAACTAACAACTGACGAGTGGGATTAACCAAGTCAAATAGGAGAGTCGGGCTCAGTGTCGGCACCGGATGCGGGACAGCGAGTGCGATAACTGGCACCAGCGAGCTGTGGGCACCCGCCATCACAGATGAGATGCGAGTTTACTCGCCTAAAACAAGAATCGTGCTGGTTTTTCAAACAATTCGCCTTGTCGCAGCGGTTCAGCCGGCAACGTAAGTGCTTGTGAGTCAACTAGCTTGTAATGAGCATCTGACAACTCTACAGAGTTACCAGATGCTCAGTAATCTTCAAGTATAATATATGCTCAGTGATCTTAATGCTTTAAATTGTATTTGAAATGCAAAAGGGATATTTACCGTAGCGTAGCCAAGTCCATTTGAAAAAACTTACGCTGTCGGCTCAACCGCCATGGAACGATTACGTAAATTGTATGAAAATCTGGCCCCAGCAAACCTACAACTTGAAACGATTGGCGAGCGTTGACCGCATGAAGCAAACTGGCAGATTGGGGCTTTCTCTGAGCATACTAGAATTGAATCGAAGCTTGAATATTACGAACATTTTCACTATTAAATAGAATAATGATGAACAGTAGATTGAACACTAGAATTGGACTTAATTGATTATTCAAGCAGTTTTAAATTGACCGCAGTATTTAAAATGAAATAAGAATGCAGTATACATTCTGTAACTTTGATTTAGACATTTCCAAGCTGCTCATTACCCTCACCTTCCCCCAAAATGAACACTTTGAAGATCTGCACAAGTCTACGCAGCCTATTTACATCGCTGTAGCGTGAGAGGGGTGAGGCAGATCCGGAATTCACATTGGTGTTATTGGTGACAGTAAAAACTGCATAGCACGTAGTGTGTGACCACCCTTGGCTTGATTTTGTGTCAGCGCAACAGGTTGTCCAACGGGATTTGTTCCTAACATAAAAAAACTAGACCGTAGTGTTTCAAAAAAATTATGACTCAAATTATATGAAGTTACTCGCAACAGCAAGCTCAGCCAGAAAGTGCATTTACGACGAAACTTTGTTTACACGCGAGGGACCAAGTTTTTATCAATCATGAATGACATACACGGAGTGTAATGCTCTCCAGAGCTACGAACTAAACAAAAAAATCACAATTGAGAATTCTCATAAATCGCTGTTCAACTAGAAAGCACTCTAATGCTCCACATTTTTCATTTACTTTCAAAATAATTGAGACTGCTAGCTTGTAATGACTGAGAAATATTCTTGATATCTTTCCTCATCCTCCAGAATACGTGCACTAGCGCAGTACACAAAAAAAACATAAAGAACGTTGTACAACTCCCAGTTACGTGAGAGGAGGAGGCAGGAAGAGGAAGACGCTTGACCTCAATGCATCGTTTATGTAAAACTCGCCAGAACTCTCCTCGTTTCTAAAGCCAGCGCTTTTTACATACAAAAGACCACCTCACTTCTGTATTCATCACAGATGTGCTCGTACGCAACAAGAAGTTTGTAGGAAAAATGACCACGGGCCTTGTTTTTAATTTATTCCATTGGAACAAACACTGAAAAAAATGACTCACTCCAAGAAATACAAGCGCTTCCAAGTCCGGAAAAATGTTAACACGAGTCTTCCATTGGATGAAGGACAAAAAAATTGAAAATAAAACACTGTATTTTACGCATTATAAACGGTATTATGTTTGAGCCTTCAATTTAGCATTATAGAACTGCTTTATGCGATATGGCGGTGACAAAAGTATGGGAAATGGAGCCGCCTCTCTGCCGAGAGGAATTAACTTGGGAACCTGAGCTGGAATTAAAGAAGTAGGACTTTGTGTTTCGACTTTGGCAGGAGCCTAATCTGTTCAAGATAATGAAGAAATATACTCACACGTAGTAACGGTTCCCTTGAACCCTATATGAGAATTAAATCGAATTTGCTGGTTATTCAGGTAAAATCATTAGCAAGAGCTGGTGGATTTGATTTCAAATCATTTATTCAGCATGCATGAAAGGCACGTTCTGATTATCGAGGCAGCGAAAGCAGAGAGAGTTGCTTAAAGTTTGCTTCATATGATTTTGAAGAGACATGATTTCAGTAAAAGGTATAAAAAGGTATATTTCACGCATGTAGAAAAATTTCAGGGCTGCTAGAATTTTCTTACTATTAATCCAACGTGTGAATGTTGCTTATTAGAACATACCAGTCTTCTCAAAATTTGAGTTTTCTGGTGACCTAGAAATTTTGTAGCACGACACTGTTCAGTGCTCTATGCACATGCAAACCAAATAAATTCTTTCCTATTTACTCAAATCGAAAGCTCTCTTACCACAAGTGTTCTCGTGTGCTTCTTATTGCTCGAGCTGATCACTTGGTCATACATTTCGACGCACTCGCCAGATTCATCGAGACAGACTTATGAAAACAACACACACTGGAACTTTACACTCGAACAATCATTGGTTTTACTTTTTCATTCAGTTGAATGCGCTGCCGATATTGTTGGGCTTCAAGATACACAAAAAGCTATTCAAAGAGTCACACACACGTTTCTGAAATTTATTACTTCTGCAGCCAAGTCAGTCCTATGGGGCGGAATGCATATTTTATGCATGAATTCAGTTACATTTTTCACTGCATTTGATGATGGAGCCGGATACATATAAACACTTAATTTAAAATACGATTATTAAGGCAAATTAAAAGCGGAGAAATCATGCAAAATACACAGGCCATGAGCAACCGGAGAGATTTGGCAGCGGTCGTACCACTTATTTCACGATTTTCCAAAAATAAGAAATTAACTAGCGTGACCTGTTTCATCACGATCATACTGCATTAAAATAAATGAGAATATGGCAACAGGACCGAGCTGGGTCATCCATAAAAAATTAAGACCTTATATTCATTTAGCAACTGTAGCTAGAGTACGCACGCGGTTAAGTGCCCAACTCGTACGAAAGTTCGAGCCAACATTAAGTGCACTAATTCCTCGAATTGCGTCAAGACGAAATGACGCGATGATAGCTTAGCCTCTAATGGTTCAAATACGAGGCTAAAGATCAGTAAGGTCCTTCATTATATCCTCATCTGTATAAAGGCTACACTCGCGTTTTTGTAAGAAAGTGATACGGCCTTGTTTTTACCACAATTATAGTAACATGTATGAAAATGAACTCCCACTAAGATCTGCATACTCTTTCGTTTCCCTTCAAGAGGTTTGTGTGGAATTATACGAGTCAGTTTACCTTCAACTTGTTTCATTCAAATCTATCTAGAGCCACATTGTTGAGCGAACACAAGTTGAATGTCGTGTGGCCTTCCAATGTGAGGGAAAGCGAAACATCCTACATTCTCAGCCAAGTATTTAGGATGAATTAAAGTGAGATTTTCGAAAAATACCGAAGACTCTGTCTGGTAGAATTAAAGAATGCGGGTGTTTCTGAGTAAGAACTTTCTATTTATTATGGCCAAATCAGTGTTCCAGTGTAGGTCAAAACTACCGAGTCTCTAGATAATCTACCAATAGAACTTTCGTACAAATATCGGTATCGTTCGAAAACATCACAAGTTAATAGGTAGATCTACGGTAGGAAAATCAGTATCCATCAAAAATACGGGTTTCTGCATAATCAAGTTATAGACTGTGGCAGAAAAAGACTTCGATGGAAAAGTTATCGGTCTACACCAACATGCCACTTAATTTATGAAGTTGAGTAACGGCGACACGTTGTCGCCGTTATTTTTGATACCTGCACCTTGCCACTTCAGAGCTTCAAATCCTCTATAAAATCTGAACGTCAATACCACCACAACCTTGTGTGTTTAATAGAAAAGGCATCAATGAGACAACCGAATGGGGACAAAAGAAAACTCTAATTTTAATCATTTATTTCGCTGGAAACATACATGTGAACACTGCGAAATTTGAGAACACATCAAAAATGAACCACGCCATTATTGTCTGAAAGAGAAAATGCGTCAGAATGTCAGTGACTCCACGACAACTCTCTGTACTTCCTACCCCATACGCTCCTGATTTTCAAATAAGGTGCGACTGACTTCACCTAAGCAATTGAGGCACGCGGCAATGCGTAAAAATCACATCTACTCAGCGGAAATAACATCTCAGCTAAGATAGGTTTAGCGTGAGTTCAAGAATCGACTCCAATTCAGCACTATTGCAATATTGAATTTTCAAATAGACAAATTATTTATTTGAAAGTGCCTTCATTTGGCTTCGGTAAAAAATATTCCAAAATGCATTCTGTGGCCACCAGTGGGTCACCACGAAGCCAACGTGTAAGCTGTACAGGGTATAAATCGATTAACAATCCATTGCGAACAGAGCCATTAATAACTATAACAGTGCAGAAACACGACGATCATTACAACAAAGTAAAAACTGACTACATTATTATTTAATTGCTTAGCTTTGAGACTCCCTAGTCACAAAAGAGTAATCCAAAGACAGTAAATTAAAGGAACCATTAAGTATGGACTTTAGAAGATGGGAACCTATGCACAAAGAGTTTTCTCTCACAGGATTTTCTGCGCATAGAAACAGTTAGTTAGAAAGAAAGAGGAAGAAAAGACAAAAAAGAGACAGCAGAGAAGTCATGAAAACTGAGGAAGCAAAGTGGGCACGAAAAATTGAAGTCCCGAAGGTCTACCTTCAGCTGGTGTAACCGAAGTGTATCTCCCCAAAGGGCGTCAGTCCCGATGGTACAGAATGGACAAATCTAATTAACCTAAGCCTACTGCCCATTATATGCCCTCTCAGGAGATATGAATTATAACCCAGAAAAAACTAACCTAAACCTATTGCATAAAACTTGTTCCATAAGGAGATTATCTATAACCCCCTAAAAATTGCAGAATTGACTGTTGAACTCAGACAGCGTAGGGGGGTCAGTCAGAATGTACTCATGGCAAACTGGTTTGTCCCTAACAAAATAATTTTTTACCTTACTGCTGATTTTATCACTTTTATACAGTGTGAGTCTTTGAAATTTTGCTTATAATTAATACCAACTTTTGAAGAATGCCTTCGTTCGTAGAGAGCCTAAATTTATCACATTTGAGGATGAATATTGAAATATAAAAGCACAGCCATACATAACTCTGTTAATTACTCCTGAATACTATCAATTTTTGCATCCAATTGAATTGAACATCAAACGAAATAATATAAGAAAATGGAGCACCCATTGTACTGGTTAAATCACTTGAACGAAAAATAAGTGATTCACCAAAATTAACGAGAATTTATATTTCATATCAACTTAGTTGGAACTCAGCCCGAGAGACGTCTCCCTTGGAGTGCCCGTTCAAGTTCAATCTTTGCCTGATCAGTTAAAAAAACTCGAGAAGCAGTTGTGTAGTTAAACTCGAGTAGTTGTGCACGTTTCTAGCGTCATCACTACTGAAATGCGAATTCATAAATATGATTGCAACAGAATGTGTCCCAACGGCAAGTGAATGCGTGGCAGGCAGTCAAGTTTTGACATAGCAAGATGTGGCCTAATGAAAGACCACAATGGCTGTAAAACAACCAAGTTTCCGCTTCCATTTAACCTTCGTTCCATTCCTAGACCAAAAGCGGAATCTAGTGATGACAAAATACAGTACATAAAAATTCACCTTGCCCTTCTATTCCCCTACTTTATTACGTTTCAGTGACTATGAATTAAGTGAGCTCGGACGGATAAGACTTCCTATTCGCCTACCTGTAGTGCCCAGTTTTTGTACTTTCTTCCCTCCTTCAACATCTAACAACCCACCTCTTAGTGATCAGAATAGGTCGCACTAAGCTTGTAATGAAAGAAAATACTATATCTTTTGCCCTATTACAGCGAGAAATGTTAGTGGTACGTGGAGCCACACACCTGCAGGTAATGAGAATTGTCACTTACACTGTGAAAAAACAACAGCCGTGCTCTCCTCTGGTGCCATACCAATGAGAAAGCCAGGCTTCGGAGCCTATGAGACTGTGTTTGCGCTAACAAGATTCTGATGCAAGGGATACTGAATCCAGTCGATAACAGTCATCTCAAGGAAGAATTGATATTTTGCGTCCAAATACAGTTCGTAGCGTAAATACGCTGACAGAGAGTGAGTGTAGGGTGCATTTAGAGCAGTGACGGAGGTAGACTTCATTTCTCCTTTAGTGGAAATGAATGAATGAGCAACAGTTAGATTAGACTGTAAAGTTAGTTTCAGCCTCCCTAAGTTATAGGTGCTGAAAAAATAGACAGCAGTCAACTGAAACAAGATGATCCGTAACAAAACAAGAATCCATTTCATTTCAAAAAAAGAAAGGCGCACGTAACTTTCAGCTTAGGATGAGCAGAGTTTAACTGCCTTTGAGTTTATCACTCGCAAATATGCAGCATATAAATTTCTTCGTGTGGCCATTGTAGCGTGAAGATGAAGGGACAACAAGCAATCAGATTCTGCCTTTTCTCTTTTTCCACTTAGACCAATACAAAGGGGAGTTGCGAACTAACAAATTGGAACTGATCTTTTCCGTACCCTCATTTGTTGAGAAAAAGGACAAAAAATATAAGTATGAAATAATACACACCCACAGAACATGAAGATCTGAAAAGATCGCAACGGCCCATCACTTCTTACCACATCTCTCGAAGAAGAAGAACATGGAAGCAGTCAATTGGTATACTGATGGACTACACTTGATGGTAGAAAAAATAACCGGATATTCAAAAGAAAAAGGTATTACACCAATGCATCTATGTAGCAAGTTGTGTCATAACAGAGATGTTATTAAGAGAGGCTCAATGCACACATAAAAGCAAAAAACACGCAAATAAATTCATGGAAACAAATCCCTGAACAATGAAAATAGCAACAAACGGTATTATAGAACAAACAGGATTAATAAAAAACACAATACCATGCTTACGTATATTGTGATAACAAAATAACTGTACAATTCAGACGTCAAACAACACAGTACGTACAACGGTGACAAGCCACACAGTAACCAGAATATGTTCAGAAGCTGGGAATTAATTTTGCATTTCAACCGTGAGTTACGCGTGTGAGAATCACCAGTTCAAAATGAACCCCACTCCAGTTTTTGATTAAGTTTCGAATTGTACTAAACACGCGAGTGTTTGAGAGCAGCGACAGGCCCTAACGTCCTGTGAGGAAACTGCCCGTCGAGAACATTGTTTGCGTGAGGGAGACTATCGCTCCTGAAAATCCGAAACAAGACGAGTGAGTTGTTTCAAAAGAAGCATTTGCAATGCCCGTGTTTAATATGTAGCGGGGGCCTAAACTGCACACTGAACTTAGATTTAAAACTCGTTATGGATTTATTTGATCGTCAATGTCGGTGTGTTGGTTAAAGAAGCAATTATTAGAAGGGAATGAACGTCACAAAATATCTGTGTAGTGGAAGAATGAGCGCTTCCAAGCAGTTTCCGTCAATTACATACATCGCCTACAAATGAATGTGCTCAGTGTGCTCAATTCACAAACGTACAAAAGTAAATGTAGATTAAAATAAGAATCCTTTCCCTTATGTAAATATACCGTCGGGAAGACTCGAAAAGACTTCCTATACTTCCGAAAATCTAGGAAGATTTCCGTTCCGTGCAAAGCCAATATTGGAGGATGAGATGTTGGCTGACGATGCTAGAGATAAAGTTTGATGTTAGAGATTCAGGCGACAAAGAACAGTAAGACAGAAGGAGAGAAACACGGTGCAGGTCATAGCGAGTCGTAAAAATAAAGAAGTGTTCGTTTCGGCTCGGAGATAAAAAACTAAGGCTGAAGAAACATGCAAAATTACCGTAATGTAACATGTGCTCGAGATTCAAAATGAACGAAATTCGGCTTAAAGTGAAAACAAAGGTGCATACGAATAAACTTAGCACAAGCTACTCCTTTTATGGGTTCATGCTAATTACGCTAATTAAAGCACAGTTTGTTCAATTCAATAATCACATTTAAAGTAAAACAGAAATCAGAGAAACGGGAAGAGATCGGCCAGTAAATCAGAGGCTTTTTTGCAAGCAGAAGTTTGCTTGCACCGACTCTAAAAATTTCTACATCTGAGTTGTTTCATTGTCTAAGCTACACTCCAGCCACATAACGAGTCATAATATTTCTACTGGAGCCAGACTCGGGCAGTCTTCTTATATGAGAATCGAGGGCGGTTCATGTTTTGACACCAAGTCAGAGATACGTCTACGTTGGATTAAATTATAAGTTAGTCTCAACACACGTTTAGGATAGAACTGAGATCAGAAAGCTTAGAATTGATTTCTCGTATACGTGTGCTCACCATACAGTCGTCCTTAACAAAGGGACGGAACTATTTTAGTGCAAGCAATCCTATGTCAACCACAAAGTTAACGAATGCCGAGCTTTTGGAAAAATTTAAAACTCTGATCTTGAAGGTTACACTTTGATCATGTCTTTCAACTTTTTTTTTAAACTAGTGTACTATGTTCTAATTTCTTTCTTGTTATACTAACAGCTGAAAATACTGAAGAAAGTTCGACTGAGTTAAAAGAACTAAATCCATTCTCGGCTTCCACACTCCTTAATTGAATAGATGACAGTGCAAAAGCTTGCCAAATCGGTGAAGAATGGTTGCCAAATATTTTAAAGTTAATGTTTCGGAAGTGAATAAAGTTATTTAAGACGAATGATACTTATCTGAGTTAAGTGCTAGAAAAAAACAAGTGAATTGGGTTGTGAGAAACGCTTTTTTAGAGTGGATTTTTTGTTTTCTTTATTAAAATACTTCGTTGACGCAATTGTATGGCGTTGGAATATCCTTCTTCCTATTGAATTGAATATTGCCTCAGGCATTGCTAAATTTAGCAGAAATTAAATAACTATTTACAAAAACGCAAACTTTTCAGCCAATTGATAAGACGGTCAGATGTGATGTATTCTAGAGAAGGTGCAAACTCTTCAACAACCGAACCAAGTCCTCTTTGCGTTCCATTACGATAAATACGCGCTAAATTACGGCACACGTGAAGTTCGTTAGTACCTAGATGGCCAACAACAAAATGTTAGGGGCATTCTATTATGGGACAACGATATTTCGTCATTAACATTTTTATGTAACACAACGCGCTTCCTAATACCGTTTCCTAAACACTACGGCGTGTCATTATAATTCAGAACCTGACATACCACTGTAACC
Source organism: Platorchestia sp. MABIK (assembly GCA_014220935.1). Classification (NCBI taxonomy): domain Eukaryota; kingdom Metazoa; phylum Arthropoda; class Malacostraca; order Amphipoda; family Talitridae; genus Platorchestia; species Platorchestia sp. MABIK. Next base: position 88,719 of record JACJUY010000656.1, read on the forward strand.
TTCCTATTCAGTTGTGAATGGAAGAAGGCTAACTTGATCGCGCTTCACAGACACAATCGCCTCCCATTACGGAGAATATAACGTCAGTTGCTGACGCAGGGAGTCGTGAGCGCGTCCTCAACTACGACGGGGGCCAAATGATCCTTAATCAAATCATTTGACAGAGGCCAAATGATTTGAACATCTACCAGAGTTTGAATATTTTCACGTCATTCGTCATCTGAGAAGACACGGAAGTAAAAGTTATTTCTAAGTTTTACGCTAAACAATGAAGGTATTGTACTATGTCCCATTAATAATTTAGTCTTACCAACGCTGTTTTCTCAGAATAACAGGCTTGCAATAATTTGCTCCAAGGTTCAGGGGCATTTTGTCTGAGAGGATTTCAAGACATTCATTACGTTTATTATCTACTGTAATAAAATATGCACGCTCCGGCTCTTTATGAGAGGGCGGTGGGTGGTGGCGACACCGGCGCGAGGAGCAGGCCGGCGCAAGACGATGGCAGGACTCAGCACATGATCTCTGGCTTGTACAAACCTATGCGGTCCATGGGGTGGTCCTATAGGGGGCAAAACATGTAGGGGAGAAGAGGGGGGACACGTGTTAGCAAACCTCAAAGGTTAAGTCGAAAAAGTAACTACTTTACAAGTATAAATCTATGGGACATAAAAGATGCAAAACAAGAAAGCAGCTCAACGCTATGTACCTTACGACTCTAGCTTAAACAACAAAGAAGGTTCGCAGCAAAACAGGACTTTTTGGAATATATTCTCAACAGAACACAGAAAAGCAGTTGCCCTACAGTCACTAAGTTTCTACATTTAATAGTTAGCAAATCATATCGCAAACATAAGTCACAAGAAGCCCGTCCACAATACGAAGAGCGAGCCCTGGCAATACAGCTTGTATATTGCGCAGTGCGATGCTTCTTCATTCATCAGAACTCCGATAAATGGAAGTTTGTACATATTGTATAATGGTTTACAAAACGTAAAACACGCCTCTGTACAGTTAATAAAGCGTGAAAGTGCCACACAAACGATGTACCACATACAGGACTATACGAACAGCAGTATGAACTATAAGGTTACTGTAAAAATATCTACTCAAAAATGCACGTTAATAAATTGAAAAGAAGCAAGAAAAAATAAGGAGCTCAAAGTGTTGCAAAAACAGAAAAAGCAGCCACGTCTAGATGATCATTCACTGATATCTTTTTTTTAAATGAATTCAACGATAGATATATAATTAAAAAAAAAGTTGTTTCAAAGATTTGAAGAACAGATAATTTGAGTTATCAATGTCTCAAAAAAGTGAATGGTAGACCTGTGTTGAATTCAGGAACAAAAATGTAAATTAAAACAGCTATGAAGATAGATCGACCTACCTTCACGACGCGTATTTAGTTATGAAAAACTCACAGTGAACAAAACAATTATCCACCAAGTGTAGAGAAAAAACATGCTGAATGAAGTCTTTTCAGGAAAAAGTAACGAGTATAATAACCAGAAAAAGACTGATAAATGGAGGAAAGCTCACCTTCTTAACAGAGGACGTGGCCAGAGCGAGACTCCTGATGCGTTCCTGGACGGTAGCGACCCTAATCTTAGGAGGTGCGCTGGACGCTTTTTCGGTACTCGTTTCTCTGGGTGATTGTGCAGAGCTTTTGTTGTTAATGCTATTATTGACGATATTGCTAGTGATGATGGAGTTAGCTGGGGTGATGGAGGAAGCATTGGAGGAGGGGCTAGATGAGGTGGCTGGGCCGCGGTATTTAGAGGACGTGGAGTACGGGGAAGTGTAGGAGGAAGTAGAATATACGGAGCTATACTTCGAAGCAGGCGTCGACGGTGTCGTCGTCCTGGTGGACACATTTGAGGGGCTCATTGTGCTGGTGACGGATGTGAATGTCTTGGGAGGGGAAGAAGAGGAAGAAAACTTTCCGTTAGTAGCAGGGAGAGCTGTAATAGGTGCAGGCGCTGTGGCGTCCCGGCCTTTTCCATCAGCGGCAGAATTGCGCTCCTTGAGCACGGAGGAGGAGAGCCTGTCTTGTGACGGGATGATAGATGGCGCTGACGCTTTGATCACTTCAGGAGCAGTGCCCGTGCTACTGTCAACCACATCAGGGATCTTCATGCGACAGTCTGCTTTAGGGGAGTTCTTGGGGGAGCAGCCGCCGATGGTGAGGCCCATGGACGCGAAGGCCTGGTAGTATTGGGACACGTAAGTCAGCACCGAGAGGCGGTCGGGCACAGCCGCGTCCACCATGTCCTCAGGGTCCAACAGGGCAGGGATGCCGAGCTGCTCCTCCGCTACTCGGAATGCTAGCTCGTTGTTCTCCAGAGCGTTTGCAGGGTTCAGCGAGTCGAAATCTCTGAAAGAAAAAAGTACATTGTAGAATAAATCAGTCTAATAACGAAGGGCTATAGTTGAGGAAAATGGCAGAGTATTTTTATTTGGAGATGAATTGGTTAGCAGTTAATTTATGAATCGGTTAGCAGTTAATTTATGAATCCATCTTGCGATACTTAGAAAAAATTCGTCTTTTTCTAAACGTTCTCAACACGTTGTAAGCAATACATAGATGAATTCATATAAGTTCCCCTTTTCATGATAGATTCGAGGTACAGAAGAACAAAACAGTTGTCCTTTAGTAACTCTAAAAAGGTATTCGTTGCATCGCCGGCTAAACGACAGAAAACAACAGTATAAAAAGGGGAATTTAGTTTATCAAATTAACTGAAATAAAAAACGACGACGCCCTTCACTGGCTTAACTGAGGGGATTAATAAAAGCACGCCAGAATACACCCAACTACACAAGGCTGTTGAAATACGAACTAAAATTCCTGTCACGCATATTCTCGACTTTTGTACAGAATAATAATTCTAAAAAATTAAGAGCGACAAAAAATGACGTCAAATACTGAGACCTTGAATAGAGATGCACTGCACCATGAGTCGTGACAGAGATGCAGTGAATTTTTCCGAGCTTTTTTCAAGAGATGAAGTTTAAAAGGAATAGCCGAAAATCCAAACGTGAAAGATGGCCGAATATCCAAACTTGAAAGACGACCGTAAATCAAAGCATGAAAGAAGGCCGAAAAATATGAAAGGCCTTAAATCTTTACGTGAAAGAAGGCCAAAAAAAAGGTATGCTCACATGAGGTCGGGCCGGTGGGCGTGGATGAGGGCACAGAAGGCAAGTCCGTCCCGCCACGAGGTGGTCATGTTGTCGACGCTGACGCCGCGGTAGCCGGAGGTGGACCTCCTCGCCCACACCTCCAGCGCCTTCGTGCCTCGCCGTTCTACGCTCATCACGCCTGCACGGTGCGTCATACGGTTAGTACTGCCATCCTCTACACCACACGATAACATACTATTCTAATTATATAAAACTAATACTAGAACAAACAAGATTGAATCAGTGATAAGATTAGTACAGCCATCTTCTACAGCACGCACACACTAATTATGCGAAAGTAATACAAGAGCAAACAATAAACTGAATGAGTGATTTGGTTAGGACAGCCATCCTCTACATACACACACTAATTATACGAAAGTAATACAAGAGCAAACAATAAACTGAAAGTTGCTCAAAAAGATTATAGGAGCGAAATACAAGAAAAATCTGTACTATCATGAATAATCTTGAGAAGCGCTTGAGTGTAAGAAATAAAATTGCATGTCATTGTTAGTCGCACAAGGTTATTGCAAAGCACGAGGTCAGAGAGTAAAAGCTCGTCATCGACAAAAACTAAACACAATACACTCACAAAAATGATGAAAGGTAATAAGTAAAATTGAATGCAAACGTAAGACACGCAGGAAGAGTCGCGCTGCCTCCCCTGCAAAGCGCAAATCACGGCGCGTAATGAGCACAGCGAGTCAATAAGGCGACACCGGATAAATAAACTGGTCAGGAGCTGCGGACTCTTTAACAGCCGCATTCTGTGGTCACGTCCCAACAGAAATAAACACGTAAATTCAAGCCAACTTGGACTTGCATTGATGATTCGCCTGTAACACTACCGGCAACGTTACGTTTGCTAACCTTAGACGGGCGACTAATCTTTCTCATCCTTTAACATGGTAACCGCGTAACCACCATGGGTTAAACTAAAGTTCAATTTTCAACTCACAAATAAAGTCAATTGTAGTTAGCAATTTTGAAAACAGCAAGCGTTAACTGGATTGTGCCTCTATTTGGTTTTGATTAAGTATTTGTGAAAATTGAGTTTGTCACAACTGGTCGGTCAACAGCACTGTAAAAATTCCCTCCGTGTACCACCGGTGGCTCACACGGCGGTTAACATGTTAGTACTAGCATAGACATTAATCAAATTGAAGCGTCAAATACTAAAAACAACAATTCGGAAATCTTCGCCATTATTGCAGAGAACCCCAGTGTGACATATTCACTCATCGTACAGGACCAAACGCATAGCGATGAAAGTGGACAACTCGAGGCAAACAGGAACACGCTGCGGTTGCGCCCAGTACTCAAATGAGGCCTTTATGATGCGCATAAAGTTCAAAGAATTAGAACAAACGTGACCTTGGCGGCCAGGAAATCACGTGCAGCCTTGCGCGCTATACGAGTGCTTTGTGAGCCTGTTGCGCACGTGACGGCTGTGCAGGCCGCTGCTCATACGCAAACGTACGAGCCTTCCTGCCTTCCTGGTGCTGGCGTGCGTCACAGCTGCGCTCTTTTGTACCACTAGATCAGGTGTTAGTTTAAGTCGCCTTAACCACGACAAACGCGTTCCGAACAGACGAAGGATGAAGGCACCGTTTAGGGTGGCGTTAAGGGAATGCAGAACCTATGCTCGAGGTATGCTTCCGCGCAGGATCCTCTGCGCAAAGAAATGTTGCTATGAATAAAGATAAAAGTTTAAGAAGAAAGTTAGAGGGGCTGAATAACAAAACAACAGTGAAATAGTTAGTCCTTAAAAAAACACATTTTATTATAACAAAACAAAAGGCCTACCTTGGTCTCAGCTCGGGACCTTACATTTTGCTCATGGGAATGCCAATTCCCATAGGCACAATAGTTATGTCGCCCTGAGGAGAAAGACTCCAGCAGCAAAATTTTTCCGATCACACAAAAATAATTATCGAAGAGATTCACCCTAATAATAGGAGAATTAAAGTGAAACTACGGAACAGTCAGAGGTGTGCGAATCGTTCAATAACACGGAAGAGCATAAACTGAGAATGCATTTCCCTTGGTTCGAGTAAACCTACAGCAGCCGTGCTGCGGTCATTACGAGCACCTTGAAGCCCGCCCTGCGCTGCAGCACTCGGTGCATACAACTGCAATAAAACACATGCTCAAACGAGCTCGTTTACAAACACAGCGCATCTTCCGACAGTCAAGAGACGTCAACAACACCAGAAAGAACATTAAACTGGTCGTGTTCACTTCCATAATCTGCAAGCTAACTAAATAAACTCGGTGGAACTCGACACGACATCAAGCCTTAGAGTATAAAAATGTTTTATGGATGACATTACGTTTTACTCCTCTTTTGAGAACCCTAAACGAGATAAACTCATGACATGCTGAATATGTAAACACTGAACCCTAAAAAAACTATATAATTGTAAGACTTCAAAACAAAGATGAACAAATAAGCTATTGACAATCCCCGGACCCTTTGACAGAGTTCGACTTTGCAACTATACTAGGGCGTTTAAAGAGGAAAATGTTCGGTAATCAAATGACAGTCTTACAGTATTCTGGCTTTTGGATCTAAATTTAGTTCGCGTCAGAGTGACACCAAGTCTCATATTTCAAGATCATTACATTGTGTTCCGTAACCATAAAACAATCTTCCCAGTCACTGAATTTGGCGTCCTCATTTAAATGACACTGCTTATGTGAAAATAGTTTCAAGTTTTTTTTAAATTTAAACAGAAATAAGTTTTAAGTTCTCTCGAACTATTCAAGAGCACATCCAACTAATTGAACAAGAACCTGACAATAAATTGAATGGTTTCGAACGTGATATAATAACAGAATCAAAATCGAATTTAGCAATGAAGAAATGAAGAACCACCGAATCTCACACCAACATTTCTGCATCATGAAGCAGTGACTATTTCTGTTCAGCTGATGTAATTTCGAGCTTCTCTAATCCCCTCAAAAGCGCGGAGATCAATTTAGACAAAGTTAGCTGCCAAATCCGAGCAGATCTTGCTCACAGTCGCCACGATAACGACTGTAAAACACGCATTTTCTTCAGTAAAAGAACGCTTAGATACGGTGCATGTGAACACACGGAGCACATTCATGGAAATACGGCACAAGCATGAAAATGTGCACGAGACATGAAAATATGGTGCTCATGGTGACTCTTCAGATTGTTCACCCCGCAAAGGCTCGAAAAAATTCAATGTACACTGAAGTGAGCAAGTGATGCAGCAGCAGCAGCAGCAGCAGCAGCAGCCCGTGAACACAAGTATGAACATCGCGTCGTTGAGATCTGAGCGGCATTATATCTGATGGTGACAGCCAGACACAGCCCGCCGCCGGTGTCCTCATTCTGAACTTCACTGCTCATGTCACTCCATCCTCGCTAGTTTACTTGTACAACTCAAAATGAAGAAAAGTGCGGAAATAAAGGAAGATTAAACTTTGTTTCATCAGAGGACATTTTTATGTCATAGATGTAGAGTTCAGTGATTGAAAACTCAAATCGGGTAATCCTCGATGGTATTTCATTACCAACTAGCAGAGCATAACAGTGGCATAGCATATTCAGGAAGTTTCAAAGCAAAAACACTTGGTAGCGGAAGAAGGTAAAATTGCAGTATTTCCATCTACAAATATTAGACTCGCGTCTTAGAACAATAAATTTGATGAACTAACGTTTAGAACAATACCTAAATACATTCTACCTGTAAACAAACGCTTTAGACCGACACTTGACGTTTGGGAACGTTTAGAACGCTGCCTTGGCTCATCACAACACGGTTCTCAAGAAGAAATTTAACCCTCTACCGCCTCACGTTCCCCACATGGTACACTCAATAAAACTGCTCATATATTTTATTTCTCGTCAAGTAGATGCTCTTATGTATTTTTTTGAAGTTCACTGCCGAGTTGCAGTTCGTCTCTAATGTGATGCTGGAGACAACCTGATGCTAGAGCCACGTCTAATAACGGTGGTTATAATACCGGCAATATGAGTAGAAAAATTAGGCGGTAGAGGGTTAAGGCGAACTGAATAGAGGCGAAACAAAACAATCAGAGTCGTAAACTATATTCATCGACTCGTCCAGCAGTGGATTTGGTTTGCTCTCCAGTATAGATCATTCAGAGAGCACAATGCTCAACAAAAGCAGTGTCAATGCGAAGTGCCAACCTATTTTCTGGTATTCAGAGCATATGGAGCACCATAAAACTACTGCAGACCACAGCAGAAACAGTCAAGGAGGCAATTATTGAAGTCATAAATTTCCCTGCTGTCAGGCTTGTCGGCCGCCGTAAAATTTATCCCTTGCCTTATCAATACTGTACAGGAAGAAAAATGAGAGAACAACCGGGAACTGAATGATAAAGAGAACTAAAAAATTTTAAATCAACGATTGATTTTAACACAACCGAACAGGGAGAAGGTAAGAAACCAAGACGGTTATGCACACTCGAGTGGGAAAAGTTTAACTTCACAACACTATAAACCGTAAAAAAATGAGTTCCTCTCATTACATCAGACGTAATTTCAATTTTTTAGAGCACACAAGTCCCTTATTTCAGGATATGACACGATGGTTAATTCCTCGGAACAAACAAAAACAACGAAAGAGAATTCAAACGAAATGCAAAGCGTAGTGCTCAACAAAAACACGATCGATGAGCTTTGTTACATAAATAAATTCAGTAACCCTATCCAAGTGTACTTTTGTTCTAATAAGCAACGCTGTATGCACCCACTAGCTCGTAGAATTCCTACAATTGAGCTATCGTGAAACAAAGCAGCCTTTCTGGATATCTCAACAGCGAAGTCAAGTGGTCTTCCATTCCCATATGAGTTATCAAGGACCGAGACTCGACAAGAGCTGCGTCGGTAAAAGGCTGATAAGAATTGACACTTGGCTGCACAAGACAGACTCGAGCGACACAAACACCGGCAATGGCTGTTGGCAGCAACACGAGCGGCGTGAGTGGCACACGGCATCTTGCGCCTCGTGTCTTATAGTAGAATGATCAAACGTAATACGGTAGAATGTCTCCAACATTTCACGAAAAGTGATTGTAAAAAAATTAAAAAATGATCTCTCAACGGCTTCATAAGTGAGGAGAAATCTACTTACACTAATTCTAATACAAGTCTATAAAAAGAAGTCGCAAATCATCCCACAGCCTGTGCTAGCATGTACATGAAATCTTCAGGGAACCTCACCTGCAGCAACTCGCGCCGAATATTTGGTAAGGAGCTCATGTAGATATTGCAGAAGTTCCCCAGTTGGTGAAGGAGCGCGTGCTGGCGATGATGGTTCAATCCTCCTGCCCTCCCACTCTCCCCTACGACCCCGCCACCCACCACCGATGACATCAGTACTCTCTTGTCCTGCACAACGGCTCCATTCCCATCCTTTCGTTTCGTTCGGTCTAGATCGTTCGAACCCTAAACCCCAGACATCGGTTTGAATCGAGGTCTTCGACACTTGTTTGTTGGAGTTCCTTTTGGCAGCGCAGTTGACACGAGATGACGCATGAGTTACCAATCTCCTCGGAGATAAAGATGACCGCCCCACAGATGGCAAACCTTCAGATCGTAAACTACTTTCCCTAGACCCTCTCCATTTCAATCTTTTCCTATCTAAACTACCTCCTCGTACACTTCGACCTTCCCACACCCCTCTTCTGCCCTCCCAATCAGACTCTGGCAACCCCAAGGTTATTTCTTTTTGGTCTCTTCTTCCATCCCACAACCCCCCCACACTAGTGTCTGGCCAGAGCAAGCTATCGAAAGAACCGCTCGGTCGGCCAAATTTCCTACCAGTCATATCTGTTTCACAATTCTGAGTTACCTCGAAGTTTTTTTTAACACCAGAATTCTCGGACGTCTCATCAAAACTCAACACTTGATGTTCTTGTGATGAAATGATACGATGTTGGGGATCTCTTGGTTCTCCACTATTAATAGTAGTAACCGACGATATTTGGCTACTTTCAACTATTGTATTTTCAGTTTCAGACTCTTGTTGTGAATCACGTCGGTTGATACCGGTGGATCGAAGCGTCACAGCCTCCAAAATGCTGGGTGTCAAGAAAGAACCACCGTCAGGTCGAGGAAGAGCAGCCACACCTCTGTTCTTTTTTGGTAGAATGGCATCAGAGCTAAGTTTTCCCGATGCTGCTGCATCCAAATACTGTTCCCATTGCTTCACGTTGCTTTCATAAATTTCACGAGAAGTACGAGAACTTGTGCGTGATTCAGACGAATCACTGGTGCTGTCGATGTTTCTTCTTAATGTCACAGATGTGAATTCAGCACTTCGACGTTCCAGAGTAGAAGAATCAGAAACGACACTTTTGGCAGGAACAGCTTGTTCAATAGGCGGCTCATCATCAGGAAGTTTTGTGACAGTAGGAAACGCTTTGACTACTTCAGTTTTTTCTATTGAAAATGTATGCACGACAGAGCTATCATCCTTTATCAATTTATTAATTTCAGTTTCATTTTTCATCTCATCATCATTAAAATGAACTTTCTTCCGAGTGAGAGAATTCGTTTTCGAGCTACATTCTTCATCATCGACTGTCTCAACAACTTGGCTAGATTTTAGAGTAGACTCGTCACAATATGCATCAATTTTTTGCTCGCTGATAGACAGATCATGAGACAGAAGCGAAGCACTCGTGCGTTCCGTAGACGCCATAGACTTTGGCACTTGTTCAACTTCGCCACTAACACTCACTGGTGAGAAAGGTTCACGCACTTTTTCAATGGACGTAAGCACGGTTGTTAGATTTCTGGGGTCGTTCGCACGTGAAAGAATTTCTTCTTGAGGAATTGAAAATAAAAACCTATAGCGTTGATCAGCAAATTTCGAAGACGTTGAAACAGTAGTTTCAGATGTTGATTGCGATGAAACAGAACGAGATGACACCGATGAGCTCATTTCTACAGAATCGCGAGCAGATTTTTGACTTTCGTCTCCATACATTGAGAACACTTTCATGGGAGGTTGTAAATTGATGTTTTGCATTTCATTGTTCGGTGGCTCTGGCCGTGAGACAGGAGATGTGTCTTTTGGAGCCATGATAGTAAGAGAAGAATTGGCCGAACTGTTAACCAAGCGATTCTGCAATTCGCCAATGGATTTCATGCGAGACTGGAGATCCAATGACGTTCGACTTATCACGCTGGTTTTCGATTGAAAACAGAATTCCTGAGCCCCAGAAGGGTCAAATGCTGGCAAGGGATTCGCAGGCAATAAATTTTGTGGTTCGGTCTCTACCAGTGCGTCAGTTTTTGGAATTGAAGCAGAATATGTGAGCTTATCTGTTGCGCTGTCAGCAACATTTGTTAGGGACGATTCAGAAATTTCGACGACTGCTGCAGGAGGTGGAACATATTTTTTGTGTCCAGTTTCTTCACTCTTGGTGAGGTCAGAGGGGGCAAATTCACTGGTAGAGCAACTTTGCTCCGAAGTTCCCTCGGTAGCTTCTCTGACGATTGTTTCACCATATGAACTCACTTCTTCCTTTGAAGAAGACGACGACGACAACGCTGCCACCGCCAAAGCCACATGAGATGAAGACACCAATGCTGATCCAATACCAGTAGATGACGTAACACCACCCAAGGATACATCGACTCTTTCAGGAATTGTTTCATTTGGTACAGCAACTGCTATAGCCACCTCTGAAGAATTAAAAATTGACTTCGACGGCGGAAAAATAATAGAGGCATTGCTTGTATCGAAGTTTTCTTTGAAATCAGATTTGATTTTGACCGAGGTAAATTCTGCGAGACTTCCTTGATCAAGACGATTTTTTTCAACTTCTAAAACAGGCGTTGAAGACGCAACAGCTGTAGAAGGAATTACAGCAGAAGCCACGCCCGTTGCTACGGATGTGTCGCTTGACACCATCGAGATATGAGAAAATTTATTTGATTCCAAGGTACTTATTGTTTTGTCATAGTCTGTTTTTGTTTGAACAGAGCTAGTCACCTTCTTTTGACAAATTTCTGGAGCAGCGACTGCCATAACAGTATCAGCGGATGCAACAATGGATTTTGTAGAATCAGATACTGTATCTTTTGGCACACCCACAGCTGTATTACTAGCAGTTTTGCCCAGATCACCTTCAGGACTTATGGGAGCTGGGACAGCCGTAGAGAGTATGATCGAAGAAGCTACGCCCGATGTAATTGAAGATCTAGGCGAAACACCAGACACACCTTTAAAAAGTTTCGTTTCAATGTCTCGATCTTTACTGGTTGACGATACGATAGATTTGTCTTCAAAAGTGTCTCGAGCTTCAGAGGTGTGAGCTACTTCACCAGTTCCCATCGCCCGAGATATTTCAACACTCGAAGAAACGATCTCTGACTGGCGCGAAGAAGCTGACGTCGTAATTTGTGAAATGCACAATTTTTTTTTGGTAGCTTCTCGTTCCACTTCCTCACGAGCAACAATTTTTTCGCCAAATTCAGTTTTCTTGATCGGAGTTCCGATTGAAAAACTTGACTGCATACCTGTGCCCACATTTGGTTTTTCCTCAACTGTTAATCGGTGTATGGCTTCAGTACTCTCAAAATTCTCAAACTCGGACGATTGCTTCGAAGACGAGCTGATGTTCTTTATTGCGTAGAGACCACCAGAATTAGGACCTCTGTTTGAAGCAAGTGTCGGCGTCGCACCCGAGTAGACCGTTTTTACGGATCCGCAAGCTTCTGCGCTTGAAGGCACCTTTGCCTTCTGTAACATGGGTAAATGTAGCTCATCATCAGTAGTAGCAATCAACGGTTCAATCACACATATTTTCCCGTCCGATGAAATACATGGTAAAGAGCTTCGAGCATCATAGTACGTTTCTTGAGTTTCGTCGATAGAATCAGTGCGGGTTAGGAAGTCAAGCTTTTTATCACTCAAACCATCAGGTCCATCACTCTCACAAACCGCACTACTTACGTTACTAATGTTAGGGCAAATCAAAGTATTTTGCACAACTGCGTCACCAGACAATAACTTGGAATTCCTCGCACTTCCGGCAACAGACTCACTTGCCGAACAGGAATCATCCAGTGTTGAAGATCTATTAGATGATGACATGTCTTCGACAACAACCTTTGTCTCTTCAACGATATAAACAGGCTTAGAAGTTGCGTCCTCGATAACGGTAGGAGAGGAACTTCTTGGAACTGGATCTCTTTGTAATGATGTTGCTCGACGCTCTGTATCTGCGACACGGAGTTGATTTTGGACCGTAGAAGTGCCTTCAAATGACCGATTCTTAGAAAGTGCGTCTTTCTTTCGCATCGTTTTGATAAGCGTGATTTCCGTGGTTTGCTTAACTTTTGGTCTTTTTCTTCGTTCTCGACGCTCAATACTTTTATGATTCGAAGTCACAGTTTTAGACATAGCTTTATCTTCCTTATTGATAACACGAATATCAGATTTCTTGGACCTGTTGAGAGTTTCAACATTAGGAGGATCAACGAGTTTTTCCTCCGACAGACTCTTTATAGTTTTGGAAAGCTTTCTTCTCTGTTCAAAGTAAGATATCATATCACTAACACTTACATGCTCTTCGCTTGAGTTATTGTCAACCAAATCGTCCGTGGATTTAGAGCGAGCATCTAGCTTTTCTATTTCCTTTGTTTCATCCCGATCAGGCAAAACGTCAAAAGATTCGTTGAGTATCCTATTCTTTCTCGAAGTCTGATGCACATAGTCGCCAGTTTTGAAAGATTTCAAAACATCATCAATGAATTCTGTTCTTTTTGTAGCACTCTCCATTTGCGTCGATTCGCTTTTGGATTTAAGAGTGCTGGTCATCACGGCGCGGTTTTGAGAATGATCATCTACATTTGCATGACCAGACCATCCAAACGCCGCAACGTGGGTGCCATACTTGAAATCGCCCGAGACTTTCTCTTGATCTTGTGGTCCATCATTTGTTTTAGCTTGCAGAGCATTTTGTTGTTGGATAATTTTAGACATGTCGGGGAGAGGACCCAAAGGTGGAATATTATAAATGGTTGTAATTTGAGTGGATATGTTCAGCGGAGTGAAGTGGCTCGCCTCACTTCGGGAAACCTGCGGAACCTTCGGGGGAACTGGAGGTACAGGGCTGGTAGAGGGCGACGCGTAGTCACTTACAGGGGACATGACGCGACGGTATGAATTCAAGAACGGCGAGTACGTTGCTGAAATGTTAGCCGATGTCACAACAGATGATGAAGAAGTGGTACAGCTCCCATACGATAAGGATGAGTCGACTATGTGCAGTGATGAAGAGCGTTCAGAAACTTTGGGCGCCCGACCTTTTTCGGTAGACGTTGAAAATTCATTTTTCACTTTCACAGTTACAGACGAGCCATCTGGATAAACAGGAGCGTTATTCGACGCTCTTGACTCCCAAAGAGCAATGCCCGAAACAACACCAGGTAACTTATCTTCTATTATTTCACTACCGCTCTCGCTTTCCGCTAATTCTTTCCGGAACCTGACGCTCCGCTTCTTTGAGTCAGGCGTCAACTGGTCGTTCGAGTATTTCAACGAGCTGGATGAACGTGCGGACGCTGATCGGTGTTCAGAAATCGCAGATCGGTTGAGCAAGCTCTCAGAGAAGCTGCCTTTGCTACGTCCAGCAGAACTTGTGCCACAAGTCGTTTCTACAACGCCCACTGGAGGAGTCGAACTAGATTTGCCGAACCGTGTCAACTTTGACAGCACTTTTCCACCGAACAAATTGTTTAAAAATTCGTCAAAGTCTGCCGATATTTTCTCGGCTTCTTTATTTAAATTCGAATGCTTCTTTTTGTGTTGTTTATGCTCCATTTTGGACTCGTTCTTTTCGCAACGGAACATTTTCACTTAGGAGAGGGTCACAGAAAAATATCTCTTAAAACTACTGCGCAATAGCCATTTATTCTTTGAACATATATACAGAGAGAGAGAACACATACAAAAATAAGAAGTCAATAATGAAACTAGATAAATTAAATATCTGGGATTTCATCATTCTCGCAGATTTTCGATTTCCCAACGGTTGTTGACAATACTTAAGTTCACATGACTACTATTCATGAAAAACATAATTTTTATTAGTTTTCAGCAGCGGAAAGATGAGGCGCTACAGTGAATTACATATTTGGGAACTTATCGCAGATTTTCGATCTTCAAACAGTTGTCGCCACAATAGGCAGGTTCACATGAATACCACTCATGAGAAACGCAGTTTTCAGCAGCCAAAATGTGGGGAGCTAGAGCGAAAAAGAGAGAGCCGAGACGCGGCGCAGGCGGCGTCGGAGGGCACGAGCGCAACACTGCACTCACGCAGGAAGGGCGTGGCGGTGCCGCTGCAGGTGCCAAGGCGCGCTCAGAATACCCACGAGCGCGGGGCACCTGCCAACACCCCGCCCTGCTCCTCGCAACAATAAACACAGCGTGTTGTTACCTACAATCAGCACATCATATGCACCACGCTTCCCACCTGCATAGCTAACTCGAGGAGGGGGCTCCATAGAGTACCCGAGTTGAGAAAATGTGCAATAATTACAATTTAAAGCAAACTTGAGCTGTGAGTATTGGTGGCGCCTGTTTAACCTGTTGGGCAGCCCGCACAATTGGAGGAAATGAGTCAATATTTTGATTTAATATGAGCACAGGCAGGGAGCATTGGTGATTCCTGTTGAGCCCTCTGGGCAAGAACCCGTGTAAAGGAAATGGGCGGCTAAACAGGCTACTTTATCCAAAACAAACCATGACATAACGAAATTGTGGCCGCCGTATAACAGTAGCAGAACTTCGTGCCACACAAGCAGATATTTTGCATCAACGCACGGAGGAACAAACGAGCCCAAAGCAACATAAAGGCCGCCGATCACTCTCGTGGCTCTCGATTGGCTGAGACAAGCCAGCGCTGACGGAAGTAGCTCGGCTTCACGAAATAAGTGGCGCCACAGAGCTGATGGCTTCGTCCACTTAGAATTACCTCAACGAACTATAACAGCACACTTGCGTCAAGCAACTAAATGCAGAGACGAGGCAACGCAACTCACGAAAATTGCAACCAAATGGTTGATTCTACGCCAGCAATCGCGTATGAATTAAAAAAAACTAAAATATGATTAGGAAGTACGGTATTTTTTATTATGCTTTAATATAATTAATAATATTTCTTTCATTATGAGTACTTTCCTTTTGATGACAATAGCGATTTCTTAATAAGATATTTACTTAATTGAACGCAAAAGAAAAGATAATGCTTTGATCGGAAAGAGGAACTCGACAGCTGAACTGCAAACAAGTGAACATGTCAAAAAATAGAATGCAAAAGCAAGGCTAAAGCAACAGCACAGTTGGAAAGATGCAGTGCGTGGTGTACACAAATTTATTTCGAGTAGCCAAAGAAATAAAAAGTGGATACGTAACCGAGGTCAGTTAAGAACTTGCCAATTTTCAGCCAAACGAATAAAAAGAATTGATGGTCTTTTAGTGGCAGTAAAGAGCAGAACACGTGCGTAATGTCCAGGAAATGCACAATAAACTGCAGCAAACGAGCACAAGCATCGGGGTCACAAACATCTTGCATTTTGAAGCTAGAAAACGCACCCAAAACTAGTGATGTACCGATACCATTTTTTTGGCCGATACCGATACCGATACCGATACCCATTTTTGGCCGAT